>PVKP010037847.1:0-21340 GCA_004027715.1 Plecturocebus donacophilus
ATCCCGAATCTCGTGAACTTAAGACATTAATTATGTTTAGTTTTCTCTCATCTTTTTACGCACTCCATGCTGTCATGGGGTATATGCCATTTAAAATACAAACACATTGTTTTTAATGAACACATTAAAGAGGGGTGACAATCACTAACACCACCAAAACAACTAAACTGTTCTGTTGTGATTAACTCTGGAGAAGTGCATTGTATGAAATTCTGCAGCCTCTAGCAGTTCTGTTGATGGCTTCCATTCCTGGCAAAACCACTGAGGATGACTCTGTAATAGATGTTGTATCTGCACATATGCTGTTCATTGCCCTTCCTTCACGCTTATTCTGCCCTGGCTGACTTTGCACATCTGCTGTAATTTGAAGAATAATAATAAATACGCTTTTGCAATGTGTGAAACAAACAACTGAAAATTCATCAGGCAACTAAGATTGGGGAAATAATCACTATGAGCCACCTCCTTGTGGCCATCTTTTGCCAAACTAGCATTTAGGAAAGCTGAATTCTGATCGCATACCTCTATTCCTCCTTTGATGGGAGGTATTGGGGAAATTTCTAATTTTTTTCTTCCTCAATCCTTCATCTGAAGAGTAGAGCTAGTTTTATCTGTGGCTATTGCTGCACAGAGGGATTATAAATATTAAGTGAGGGTTTTTTAAGTACTTGAAAAAAGAGCCTTTGGCCACAGGCAGTGGCTCATGCCTGTAAATCCCAGCACTTTGGGAGGCTGAGGTGGAAGGATCATTTGAGGTCAGGAGTTCACGACCAGCCTGGCCAACATGGCAAAACCCTGCCTCTCCTAAAAATACAAAAATTAGCTGGGTGTGGTGGTGCACACCTGTAATTCCAGCTACATGGAAGGCTGACGCAGGAGAATGGCTTGGACCACAGAGATGGAGGCTGCAGTGAGAGGAGACTGTACCACTACACTCCAGCACTCAAGTACTCCAGCACTCCAGGCTGGGTAACAGAGCAAGACTCTGTCTCAAAAAAAAAAAAAAAGAGTCTTACAAATCTGAACATAATTTTTTAAGATTTCATTGACCTTAGCTTGATTTTCATATTCCTTAAATAGCAATGATTTTCAATGCCACTACATAATAATCAGTGCCTTTTGGGCGACAGGTTTGAAATTTCTATTACTAACTCAGAAGCCTGAAATTGTCTTCTGAAACAGAAGTCATAATGTTTTGATCATTCATTAAAAGGTATGAAGGCAGCAGTTAAGAATCTTGTCAAACATGCACACTAGTGAGAGAAACCTCAGCAATTTGGCCGCAGTTGAGGACTACAAACTGTTTCAGGAAACTTTCTATGTTTGTTCCTTCTTGTCAACAGGTAGTTGTAGTTTTTCCTTGATTACTAAAGCATTCCCTGACAAATAGCCTTATTACCATTGAGTAGTAAAACAACTCTCTTCTGCCGCTATTCTATGGCCATGGAAATGTTTTCTGCTGTTGACTCATTGCAAATTAACTCAATGGTGCTGAAATTAATCACCCATACTCTTTATCTCTATTTAGAAAAATAGAAACTCCTTGGCTTTTTCTCATTGGTACTATGAGGAGCCCAACAGATCTTTCCATCATTTATAGTCCTCTGTAATTGCCTTAATAGGTTTAATTAGTACACTGGATTTTGTTTTCCAAGAGCTTGCATATTTTTAATGGGTTTGCTCTCTTGTTAAATAGTTTAAATGACTTTCCATGAAAACCAATTCCAATAGGGGTAGAAAGGATATCAGTAAAAATACTCCTAATCTCATATTGTTTTTCCCCAGGATTTTAAGTTTAAATATTTAGTGGTGAGTTTTTACCAATTATAAGCAAATAAAATACATTAATAGTAAAATTTCAAATGTCTTATGAAAACATTTTTCCATGATTTTAGGTTTAAATATTTAGGAGTGAGTTTTCAACAGTTTAAATATATGTGCTTTGTTTAAAATAAAAATAAAATGTCTAATGTTGCTTCAATAAATATCTTCTATATCACTGCAGTCAAAATGTTAAATAGTAATAATATCTTATACCTAAAAAGCACTTCAAAGTGCCTTCATAAGCATTATTTATAGTAATGCATCCTAAATGTTTCAATAAATGATGGAATATAGATGCTCTAAAGATTCTTATTTAGAGATAAGTATTCTCTTTCTGTTTCTTTTGATAAACATTTTTACATTCTTTACAAGTTAGGTAGAGCATTAAAATAGGGGAAATTCTGACAATTTATTTAAAGGGAAATTATTTTATTCCATACGTTGCTATAGAAGAATAACAATAAAAAAAATCACGAAAGGCATTTAATTGGTGTAAGAATAATACCATCTAAAGAAGATAAAATATATGATCATTTTGTTTAAAAAGAGAAAGAAAGAAATAAAAAGCTACTCTTTATAGATCAGACATTTTGAGAAATGTGAAAATAAAAGAAGACAGCCCAAAAGTGTTTATATGTTAAAAACTCAGCACACTAACAAATGTTTTTGGAGTGTTCATTAGATCCCAGGCACTCTTCTAGGTCCTGGAGACAAATTAGTAAACAAAAAATAATCTTTGATGGAATATAATTTATATACTCTTGGAAGAGACAGCAAAAACTGAATAAATAAATATAAAATAAAATGTGCAGCAGAAAAGCAGAATCCAGGGCTGCAGAGTGAAAGAGGTACTTTTTTAGATTTTAGAGGCCAGTTAGGAAAGACCCAAGAAACTAAGAGTGTAAAGAAGACCAAACTGAAGTAAAGCAGAGAAACTTGTGAATATCTGATGTAAATGCATTCTGAAAGAAAACTCATGCAAAGGCCCTGAGGCAGCATGGCACTCAGCACATTCAAAAAAAACAGAATTAAGGTATGTGTAGCTGGAACACAATAGAAAATCCATCTCGTATTAGACTTCTTGTGACTGTGACTGTTAGATTTTCACAAAATGGTTTGAAATGCCTATTACCCAACACAATGCAAAACAATAAAAACTTTTGAATAAAATCCACAGACATATCAAGTAAAAAAAAATAACATGATCAGTATCTGAACCACACTTGTGTAAAAGGAAAAAAAAAACCATAGACTTATAATCTCAGTAGTGTGTGGTTTTTTTTACCATAATTCTGGATTTTATGAGATTAAAACAGTCACTATGTTTTGTGTGTGATTTTTAATTATTTTAATTTACATAAGTGTTTCTATCTTTATAATTACTTACACAAATTCATTCTGCAACATTAGATAAACAGATGATTGATTGATAAAGTATGTGTGCATTGATTTCATGTGCACATTAAATGGGAATGATAATTATGCAAAATAACATAATTAAGGTGTTCTTATGTTATTTGCTCTGGAAGTTACCTCTTATGAGATTTTCTTTGTCATATACCTAACCTAAACAATGTTTAGCAATAAAGTGAGAAGAAAGCAAAGAAGAAATCTACTACTGCAAGTAGAACACAGACCGAGACATTGTGTTAAATCCTGGTCCGGCCACTTACTGTGTCACAGCAGGTTACTCGTTTTTCCTAAGCCTTAGCATCCTGTTTTGTAAAACCAAGGTAATAATTTATTATTGCTTTTAAACATGCACTATCAAAATTACAGGCACAGTACCAAGCATCTAGTAAGGTGCCCAAAAATTGGTACCTATTTAACTAATATTAGCAGTTTGTTTTAATCATGATCATTCCTATTACTAACCAATTGTAAATCTCAATTTGTTGATGGCAGTACAAGCTATTCCCCAGATGAAATTGTAATACTTGACCCTGCCAGGATGTACTGGCAACTTAGAGGACTTGCTCAACCTTGCATTATTAACTTACCTTATGGCAGATGGCAATCTGTGGTAATGTTACTCCCGGGAGTTATGCTGTATTGCCATGTCATTGTTTGATGGTGAAGGCCAGGCTAGCACAGAAGAAAACGGTGACCAACATCTGCAGAATTACAATCCCAGTGAAGGATAATAATGAAGAAGGTTGCTCTCACAACATTTTTGTATAAGAATTATTCTATAACATAAACTTTAATAACTTATACCCTCTTCTTCAGCAAAGGACAGTTGCATACTTCTATGACTTACCTTTTGAGAAAATCCAATTAACAAAAGGCTTCTATAAATGATGTAACACTTCTTAAAGGATATTTACTTTTATTAATCACAATAGTTTTAAAAACAATACACATGTGCACTAAATACAGGATACATATGGAAATTTAGTATTTATAAAGGTGGCATCTCAAATCCAAGGGGAAGAGAAGGCCTATCCAAAAAAAGGTTTTGAGCCAACTGGGTAACTGTTCGGAACAAAATGAATTTGGTACAATCCTTCATACAGTAAAACAAGATAAATTTCTGAATAGTCAAATGTGAAGCAGCTGACATATTTAATGTAATATTCTGCTACCCCAAAAGTCCCCAAGGCCATCAACATGGAGTCAAGGTGGCATGTTCTAAGATTACCATCACTCTACTCAAGGTCAAGAACCTAAAACCATACCTGCTAGGACTTCTGTCCTCTTAATCAGAAACACACCCCCCCGCCGACACACACACACCCTCCAATTGATACACTAAGGCCTGAAGAGGTTCTCTGCCTTGAACACTCCCAGATTCACTTCATTATACCTTAACGTCCATTGATGGTCGTCATCACACTCTTAGAAAATCCACTCTCTAGTCATAGTAAGAATACCTGCATCCTCATTCTGTCATCTTTTCCCAAGCCATCTAATTGCTGAAACTCTTCCAATGTACTGCCTGAAACTGTGGGTCCATTAGCCACAAAATTCTATCCCCTTCACCTCCTTTCTAATCAAAACCTGGCTCTCCCTATGGGATCTGCTTTCACAGCAACTCTCTCAAGCAGTGGCTGTTTTTCGATCCATAGCCCTGGTGTCATTGGGCCTGTGACTTAGATGCCATATTGGTCCTCGTTGCTGCTTTCGGAGCATCCCCTCTCCTTAAAAATCGAGCTTTGATATATTGTCATCAGATAATACCAGCAAGTACTCTCTACCTTTGCTGATATATTATGTGCTCTGAATCATTTCCCCTAATTTCTCAGCAATTTTAGCCCCTGATTCTCCACTATCACTCTCTTCAATGCTACTCCTTCCTTCTTCCATGGTGATTTAATAAGCATGCCATATTAGTTCACTTGGGCTGCCGTAAGAAAACCAGAAACTGAGTGCTTTAAACAACAGAAATTTACTTTCTCACAGTGCTGAAGGCTCCAGGTCCGAGATTAAGATGCCTTCAGGGTTGATGTGCTCTGCGGCGCTCTCATTGACTTGCAGATGGCCACCCCACCCGCTTGCTGCCGCTTTTACATGGTCTTTTCTCTGCACACACGCATTTCTGGTGTTACTCTCTATGTCCTATTACCCTCTTTTTACCAGGACACCAGTCCAGATTGTATTAGGGCTCACTGTAATGTCCTCATTTTAGCTTAATTATCTCTTTAAATTTCCTATATCCAAATACAGTTCCTTGCTAAGGTATTGGGGATTAGAGCTTCAACATATGAATTAAGAGCAGACACAATTCAGTCCATAATACATGCAGATGATCCATCTGAGACTCTGTCTTCTCTTTTCTTTTTTTAACTTTATCCCTTTTAATGATCTATCATGAAAGCTACGTCCTTTAAAATACATGTCATGTTATGGTTTTTTATCCTATCTCAGCTACTCATTCTCAATATCGCACCATAACTTTTGTGAGAACTTCAACCTCTCCATAACCTCATTTTACGTCCCACTCTCTCTCCCCCATTTCTCCTCACAATTTACTTCTATTAACAGCTCAGTCTCCATAATTCCTCAACCCCACTAACATGAATCCTACCATCTTTCCCTGCCTTGGTGTCCTCACTCCCCTCCAATAACTTACACAGCATAAATTATTGGACTCTACCCCTTCTCTCACATCAGTGAACTGATTTACAACTGCCCCAAAACTGTTCAAACCAACTCTCACCATTCTGTACTTTCAATGTCACTGCTGAACACGGCTGAAGGAATACATGCTAACTGGTGTCACTCTAAAGCCATGGCCATGAACATCAAGAGGGTCCTTACTGCTACCAGCATACTTTATGCCGCCCCGTGCATTCAGTCTCCCATATGCCAAGGTGACCATAACCCCTTGGTCTCTCTCCTCATCACAGCTTCTCCCTCATCCTGGTTCTTAAAGGCCTAATAGACTGAATATTTGTGCTGCCCGCCCTTCACTGCCAATTCATATGCGAAACCTAATCGCCTGTGTGATGGTATTAAGTAAGGTCTTTGTAGGTGATTAGGACATGAAGGTGATTAGGTGATTAGGACATGTAGGTGATTAGGACACTTGCAAATGAGACTAATGCCCTTATAAAGAGATCCAAGAGTGTCCCCTTGCCGCTTCTGCCATGAGAGGACACAGCAAGAAGTTGGCCACCTATAAACCAGGCAGCAGATCCTCACCAGACACCAGATCTGCTAGCACCTTGATCTTGGACTTCCCAGTCTTCGGAACTGTGAGAAGTTAGTACTTATTACTTTTAAGCCACCAAGTCTAGGTAATTTGTTACAGAATCTCAAAAGAGTACGAAATCACCTCACTGAAATATTGAAAACAGTTCAAAGATCCTGGCACATGATATATGTGCATCTACACCCATCTCCACACACAGGGTCTACTTTCCTTTTCCTTGGCATAGATTAACCAGCCATCTTCCATTTGTGCAACAGATCCCATCCTTCCTGCCTCATCAACAGCATCATTTGGCACTTTTCACCATGCTTTCCATCCTCAAATTCTTCCTTTCTTCTGTATCATCTCTATCAGCATACATATATGCTACTATTTCTCCCAACTAAAACAATAATATTTGCAAGAAAAAATCCTTCTCTTAGCCCCACTCTTCTCATCAGCTACTATCAAATATTTTCCTGAACAATAAAATTCCTTGAAAGAGTTGTCTGATTGTCATCCATTTCTCTTTTATCATGTATTTTAAACCCTGCTTAAATCAGGGTTCCCTGGCTGGACCCAGTGGCTTACACCTGTAATCCCAGCACTTTGGGAGGCCAAGGCAGGTGGATCATGAGGTCAGGAGTTCAAGAACAGCCTGGCCAATATGGTGAAACCCCTTCTCTACTAAAAGTACAAAAATTAGCTAAGGGTGGTGGCACGTGCCTGGAGTCTCAGCTACGCAGGAGGCTGAGGCAGAAGAATTTCTTGAACCCAGGAGATGGAGGTTGTAGGGTTCTGTCTTCATCACTTAACCAAAAGTATTAACGAGGTCACTCAGTAATTCCACATTGTAAATCCTATCATCAGGTCCCAGTCCTTATTATCCGTAATGCTTACTGCTGTCAGCAACATGTGACACACTATCTCTATTGTTGGCTTCTTTTGCTAATGCCTTCTCTTGTCCTCAGAGCCTTAATAACTACATACTGCAGACTATGTTGTTTGGTCTTCTTCTTCTCTCAATACTCATTCACTGGGCAACGGCATCCAATCAGGTCCCCACTCAACAACACTATTCAGAAACCTCCTAAATATTTATGATAAAACAAGTCCATATGAAACTTCTGATTTTCCCCTAAATCTTTCCACTGATAGCATTTGCATTTTGGTTGATGGTAAATCCAATTTTCCAGTTTCTCACAAAAGCCTTCCAATCATGTTGGCATCCTCTTGCATTATTTTCCTTTTATCTAATCTATCAAAAAATTATCTTGGTAAGTCCTACAGAGTCTATCAGTATGAGCACATCTCACACTTTCTACTGCTTCCACTCTGTTCTGTCTTCATCACCTCTTGTCTAGAATTTTGCAATAGCATTTTAACTGATCTTTTCATTTCTACTCTTGAACTTCTATAATCAATTCTCAACACAGCAGCCAATACGATCCTTTTAAGACATGTCATATTTGTTATTCCTCTTCTCAAAAGTTAATAATGATTCCTCTTTTCACTCAAAGTAAAAGCTAAAGTCTTGACAGGGGACTAGACAGCTTTACATGATCAGATCTCTACTGCTTCTCTGGATTCCTCCACAACTACTCTCCTCCCCATTTATTACCTTCTAGTCCCACTGGCTTCTTGCTTCTTCTCAGGCATGCTCTTGACTTAGGGTCTCTATCTAGAATTTTCTTCTCCCAGAAATTTGCATGAAAGTCATTTACTTTCTTCCTGGCTTTGCTCAGATATTACCTTCTCCATGAGGCCTACACTGATTATCCTATTTAAAATTGCAATCTATACACTCTGTGTGATGTTCCAGTCCCCATTAACCTGCTTTTTCCCTTAATTTTAAGAGCACCCATCACTCTCTAACAGTCTATGTAATTTACTTATTTTATTTACTTTCAATCTATTCCTCCTCACCAGAATATATGTCTGTTTTCCTCCACTAGAATGTAAGCTCCACAAAGGCAAGGATATTTGTCTGTTTTGATCACTGACACATTTCAAGTATGTAAAACAGTTCCGACTACAAATTCTGTTAACTTATGATGGGGATGTGTCTCATTAAACCCACAGTAAATTAAAAATGACATAGGTTAAAAATGCTTCTAATATGCCTAACCTATTGAACATCATAGCTTAGCATAGCCTACCTTAAATGTGCTCAGAACACTTACATGAACTACAGTTGGGGAAAATTATGTGGCAGCACAGTACACTGTAAGGTATTGGTTGCTTGCCCTCATGATCAAATGGCTTACTGGAAGCTGTAGCTCTTTGCTCTACCAGCATGGTAAAAGGGTATTGTACTCCATATTGCTAGCTCAGGGAAAGATGAAAATTCAAAGTATGGCTTCTACTGGATGTGTCTCACTTTCACAACACTGTAACGTCAGAAAACGAAAGTCAAAGCATCTTCAGTCAGGACCATTTATATGTGACAGACACTCGAGAAACATCTGTTCAATAAATCAATCAAACAAAAATTCAAATGTTAAAAAAATAAAATTATAAAATGCTGGAATAAACTTTTGTGTGTTGGAGAAGGAACTATAGAAAAGGCTTTTTTATTGTACCTCGAAATCCTAAAACTATAGAAAAAAAAACTGAATTAAAATAATTTTAAAAGAAAAACTTTTACACAGCAAAACAAATTAAGCCAAGACCAATCTCAAATCACACAAAAAAACTTGGCTTACATATCAAATATGAAGACTAATCTTTGTAATATATAAAGGCCTTTTAGAAATTGATAATAAAATCTAACAGTCCAATAGGAAAATAGACAAAGGCTATGAACATAAAGTTTGTATAGAAAGAGTAATGACAACTTTAACCACATAACAAGATGCCCAACTGCTTTCATAATAAGAGAAATACAAATTAAAACTGCCCCATGATTCTATGTTTACCCATCAGAATGACAAAATCCAAAGGCTTGCTAAAGCTCTCTACAAGTAAGCTTGATAATATCACTCTCACACATTGAGACTATAAACCGGTGCAACTTCTGTGGGAAGTAATTTATCAATATCTGACAAAATTACAAATGCAGCACCTTTTGACCTAGTAATACTGCTTCTGGGAATTTATCCTACATAAACCTATTTTGCACATGTGACCTGAGGTCTGTAAGAAGTTATTTGCCACAACATTGCAAGTTGTAGTAAAATAATAGGAACAAAACAAATGTATATCAGTAAGACATTGGTTGAATAAATCATAGTACAGTACCTCTATCAAATAAAATACTATTCAACTGTATAAAAGAATGCAGCTCTCTGTATTTTGATATGGCATGAACTCCAAGAAATAGTGTTAACTAAAAACTTCAAAGTGAAGAACAACTTCATCTCGTGTTTAAAAGGCAGGACAAAAAGTATAATTTGTACTCCCTTACATGTTGTCTTAGTCTATGTGGGCTGCCATTAAAAAAAAATCACAAACCGAGTAGCTTATTAACAACATAAATTTATTTCTCCCAGTTCCGGAGGCTTAGAAGTCCATGATCAAAGCACTGGCATATTCAGCGTCTAGCAAGAGCCTGCTTCCTGTCTCATAGATGAAACCTTCTCAATGTGTTCTTACATGGTGGAAGGAACAAAGAATCTCTCTCGGGTTTCTTGTATAAGGGCACAAATCCCCTGTATGAGTGTTCTGTGCTTATGATCTAATCATGACCCCAAGGTCCTCACTTCCTAACACCATCACCTTTGGGGCTGGGATTTCTATATATAAATTTGGGGAGAATACAAACATTCAGACCATGGCACATGTATATAGACAAACACTGGAAGGATATAGAAAAAAATTAATTAAAGTAGTAACCTATAGAGTCAGATAATAGGAACTGGGCAAAAGAGAGGAAAAGTGGGGAGCAAGACTTTCATTGTATTATTTTGCATTTTTAATATTATTTTTGAACAATAAAAAGATATTACCTATCCTAAAAATTAAATGATAAAAACTGTTGCAGAAAAATAAGTCATAAAATTATCTCAGTACTACGTTATTGAAATACAAGTAACTTCATTTGACCAGTACCTTGATTGAACAGTTTACATATACTAAATATGGAGCCAGATAAATAGAAGTTTCCTTCATTTTGGCTCCAGGAAGACTCTAGTGAGGGAGGAACTGGAACTGGTAAAGAATTTGTTATTGTTATTCATTAGAAACTGCACGCCAGCAAGCATGTCAGGGACCTGAATAAAACAAAGCAAGAAGCAGTATTAGCATCAAAAAACAACCACTAACAGTGAGCAATGTCACTTGCAGAATGAATAAACAGGTGTATAACCACTTAAAGCATAATTTCCACATATTAGGAGCAAATAAGTACATAAAAGAGAAGCCATCCCACTGAGACTGAGAAAAATTGGACCACAGAACAGTAAAATGCCACTGTTTTTGAAATAACAATCAAGCTAGTAGGTGATGAAAACAGAAAAAAAACGGAAGCAGTGAGAAAACTCTCCATAAATTTAGCATCAGTCAGTTCCCTTCTAGGTACAGCTCAAGGTCAACAGTTGAAAAGAATTCCCATCTTTGAGTCTCAAAGTATGCTATTAAAAAGTGGTAAGTAGGGACAAATAGGTTTCTCCCACCATGATTGCTAACAAGACTTCACCAAAACCTGAGAGATCAAAGGAGTGCAGCCATGTGAATTAAAAATATAATTGAAGAATGTAAGAATGAATTGAATTGGGAGTATTTTGCCTAAAGAAGAGGGGGTAATATTACCGAAACACCAGGGGTTCAATCTTGGTCCTGACTCTTACCATGCAAAGAAAGCCAGTGACTGAGACAACAAGTATTGCCAAGGAAGAAGGCTTTAATTGAAGGCAGCAGTTCAGGAGATGGGAGATCAGTCTCAAATCCAGCTCCCTGACTGATTAAAACTAGGGATTTAGATAGCAGGGAAGAAATGTAACTATGCGTGAGAAAACAAGAACACAGGAGGAGTAAGGAAATAATCATAAGAAAGAAGGGGCCTAGAGTCTCATTGTCTAAATGCAATGATCTGGCAAGTTTTAGTTCTTTGATACTTTTTGAGATGCATGGGGGTCCTTTTGTGAGGAAGAAACTCAGGTAAAACAAACGTTAGTTTTCAAGCTTTCATACCTGGAGTGTCACCCCACCAAAATGTATGGGACTATTGGGTCAGTTTCAGTAAGAGAAAGGCCAACTAGGATCAGCAACAACCAGAACAAATATTATTTGATTACGAACTGGCTTAGGTCTTGAGAATTAGAAAATAAAAGAAAACATAAGCCCTGACTCAAGGACCTTAGGAGATAGAGCATATACATTCAAATAAAAGTTGTAAACTGGTTGCTTATGGGTTGATCCAGAATAGAAATGTGTTATATTATAGAATGATATATCAAAATTTAAAATATTGGGCAATTTCGTAATAAAACTTTGTATTTCAGCTTTGCTTCGTAAACCAGGACACAGAGGATTGCCAAGTGTCGAGAGGAAGAAGTGTTTCAGGGCCCATGGGACATATTTTACACTGAACACAAAAGAATCACCATGTCAGAACTCATGGGGACTGTGGCCTACAAAGTATAGAGCAAGATGAAGTGCAAAGTTGAAAGCTGCATTAGTCAGCTTGGGCTGCCACAACAAAATATCATAGACTGAATGGCTTAAACAAGATACATTTGTTTTCTCATACTTCTGGAGACTGGAAATCCAAGATCAGAGTGCCACTATGGTCAGATTCTGTTGAGGGCTCTCTTTCTGACTTGCAACCAGCTGACTTTTCATTGTCTTCAAATAATGGAGAGAGAAGCTCCCAATCCCGTCATGAAGGCCCTTCCCTCTTATAAGGCCCCCAATCCCATCATGAAGGCTATCCTCTTGACCTAATCTAGCTATAATTACCTCTGAGAGTACCCATCACCAAGTACTATCACACTGGGGGGCTAGATTTCAACAGATGAATTTAGGGGGAACATACTCATTCGGTCCATAACAAGGAGCTAAGCAACCACTTGCTAGATAACAGATTTGCATGTTAATGAAAGCCTTGTTGGAAAAGATATGACTTTTCAATTATCTCATATCATTAATCTTTTACATTTTAAATTCAGTGTGCTTAATAATCATTCTTTACTCCAAATGTCATCCTTTATTTTATAATACAAATATTATTTCCCAAAATGTTATCTTGTACACCTTCCAACTCCTATTCATCATTTCTAGCAAAGGTTATGTACAATCCATTTTATACCAGTTATATACATAAAGCCATAAGGTCAGTTTCACAAACCACATGAGCAAATTGGTCACGTTAATTTATTTGTATTTTTCATGCAAAATAATATTTTTAATTAGTAGAGATTTAGAATCTGGTCAATAATAAAATTAATTAATTCAGTGATGTAAAAGAGAGTCAAATAAAGTCACAAGTTGTACTTTAAAATTGACTACTTGTAAACATTCTTTAATAATGAGGAAGCATTTTATTTATTTTGTAAAACTGCTGTTAAATATTTTGTTTTTTAAAACAGCCTGCTAAAATTTGCTTTTGTCCATAAAAATCACTATATTTACATCACTATTATTCTCCATTCCAGCTCTTTTCTTTGAAAGCAGGTGGCTTGAATTTCATAATTAGTAAAATAGATCATCAAAATGCAACTTTTGTCAAGCTCTTAAAAGAATAAACTTATATGAGAATAAGGTCCAATCTATACTGATGTTAGATCTGATAAAGTCAGCAAAATAGGGGCTCTCTCTTAGCGTTCCATGTACAACTTTCCCTTGACAGATCCTCACCTCACCGTCAAGAGTCCCTGAAGCTGGGTTCAGAATCAGCATTTGCTCTGACAAATGCAGGAAAATCATGAGTTTATCTTTGATAAGAATGTTAATGCAAAAGAGACCTCAAACCCTATATAACCAATTTACAAATTTGAGCCACTATCACAGCTCTATCACTTACTAACTCTTTAGCCACTTAAGCTCTCTGAAATGTAGTGTCGTCATCTGCAAAAGAAGTATAATAATAATGTCTATTATCTAGAATTATCAGGAATTAATTTCTTAGCACAATGTCCTACAAAAAAGAAAGAAATTCAATGCAGACTAAAGAGCCAACTGAATACAGGAACTTATTTTCCCTCCTTCCTAAAACCATTTGATATTAGTTGTGTTGTTTTGTTCTGTTGTTTTGTTTTGCTTTACTTTGATTTTTCTCGATATGCAAAGCCACAAAGACAAAGAGGAGAGGGGACGGGAGGGGAATGGGTAGCAGAACGGGAAGGGGATGGGGAAGGCGAAGGGGAAGGGGAAGAGAAACAAAAGTTTGGAAACCAGAAAGTAAATAATTGACTAATGGTAACTGACAGCAAACCCAAGAAAGCAAATACAAAGCTGGTAATGGAGGATGCAAGAAACAACCCTATCTATTTACAGCAGGCAACGGCCCTCCTCTGGAGGTGTAGGTGAAAATAAATCCAAAAGATAAAGATGGGTGAAAAGTGTTTTTAAGAACCACTTATCTCACCATGATATTGACAGATGAGTTGTCATATGGTTTGGCTCTGTGTCCCCATCCAAATCTCATCTTGGATTTTACTCCCATAATTCCCATGTGTTGTGGGAGGGACCCAGTGGGGGATAGTTGAATCATGGGAGCTGTTTTCCCTATACTGTTCTCATCATAGTGAATAAGTCTCACAAGATCTGATGGTTTTACCAGGGGGTTCTGCTTTTGAGTCTTCTTTTATTCTCTCTTGCCTGCTGCCATCCATGTAAGATGTGACTTGCTCCTTCTTGCCTTCTGCCACGATCGTGAGGCTTCCCCAGCCACAAGGAACTGTAAGTCCAATTAAACCTCTTTCTTTTGTAAATCGCCCAGTCTCGGGTATGTCTTTATCGGCGGTACCAGTGGAGTGAGGGGATTTTGCTGAAAAGATACCCAAAAATTTGGAAGCAACTTTGGAACTGGGTAACAGGCAGAGCTTGTAACAGTTTGGAGGGCTCAGAAGAAGACAGCAAAATGTGGGAAAGTTTGGAACTTCCTAGAGACTTGTTGAATGCCTTCACCATAGCCATATGGACAATAAGGTTCAGGCTGAGGTGACCTCAGATGGAAACGCGGAACTTGTTGGTAACTGGAGCAAAGGTGACTGGCTCTTGTTATATTTTAGCAAACAGACTGGTGGCATTTTGCCCCTGCCTTAGAGATTTGTGGAACTTTGAACTTGAGAGAGATGATTTTGGGTATCTGGAGGAAGAAATTTCTAAGCAGCAAAACATTCAAGAGGTGACTTGGGTACTGTTTAAAGCATTTAGTTTTAAAAGAGAAACAGAGCACAAAAGTTTGAAACATTTGCAGCCTGACAACGTGATAGAAAAGAAAATCCCATTTTCTGAGAAGAAATTCAAGCCACCAGCAGAAATTTGCATAAGTAACCAGGAGCTAAATGTTAATCCCCAAGACAATGGGAAAAATGTCTCCAGGGCATGCCAGAGATCTTCACGACAGCCCCTCCCATCACAAGCCTGGAAGTCTAGAAGGAAAAAGTGGTTTCATGGGCTAGGTCCAGGGTCCCCAGGCTGTATACAGCCTAGGGACTCGGCGCCCTGCATCCCACCTGCTCCAACTGTGGCTGAAAATGGCCAATGTAGAGCTTGGGCGATGGCTTCAGGCAGTGATGCCCCGAGCCTTGGCAGCTTCCACGTGGTGTTGAACCTGTGGGTACACAGAAGACAAGAATGGAGGTTTGGGAGCCTCCAACTAGATTTCCACCTACAAGACGTATGGAAACGCCTGGATGCCCAGGCAGAAGTTTGCTGTAGGGTCAAGGCTCTCATGGAGAAGCCCTGCTAGAGCAGTACAGAAAGGAAATGTGGAGTAGGAGCCCCCACAGAGAGTCCCTACTAGGGCACCACCTAGTGGAGCTGTGAGAAGAAGGCCACCGTCCTCCAGACCCCAGAATGGTAGATTCACCTACAGCTTGCACCATGCACCTGAAAATCTGCAGACACTCAACACCAGCCCATGAAAGCAGGTGGGAGGGAAACCCTACAAAGCCACAGGGGCTGAGCTACCCAAAAGCATGAAAACTCAACTGTTGTATCAGCATGATCTGGATGTGAGACATGGAGTCAAAGGAGACCATTTTGTAGCTTTAAGATTTGACTGCCCTGCTGGATTTCAGACTTGCATGGGCCCTGTAGCACCTTGTTTTGGCCAATTTTGCCCATGTGGAACAGCTGTATTACCCAACGTCTGTACCTGCATTGTACCTAGGAAATCACTAGCTTGCTTTTAATTTTACAGGCTTATAGGCAGAACGAACTTGCCTTGTCTTGGATGAGACTTTGGACTGTGGACTTTTGAGTTAATGTTAAAATGAGTTAAGACTTTGAGGGACTGTTGGGAAGGCATGATTGTTTTTTGAAATGTGAAGACATGAGATTTTGGCAGGAGCCGGGGACAGAATGATATGGTTTGCCTCTGTGTTCCCACCCAAATCTCATCTTGGATTGTACTCCCATGATTTCCATGTGTGTGGGAGGGACCCAGTGGGAGGTAATTAAATCATGACGGTGGTTTTTCCCATACTGCTCTTGTGGTAATGAATAAGTCTCACAGGATCTGATGGTTTTATCAGGGGTTTCTGCTTTTGAATCTTCTCTCATTCTCTCTTTGCCTACTGCCATCCATGTAAAATGGGGCTTGCTCCTGCTTGCCTTCCTCCATGATTGTGAGGCCTCCCCAGCCACATGGAACTGTAAATCCAATTAAACCTCTTTCTTTTGTAAATTGCCCAGTCTCAGGTATGTCTTTATTGGCGGCATGAAAACTGACTAATACAAGCTAGATGGCTGTTTCATCCCATTGAGCATTTACATCCTGAATGCCAAGATCTTTGTCTTCTTACCCCATGCACTTCACAGAGGTTGAAAGCCAGGCCCATAACCTTTCCAGCAAGAAACTGGAAGCAGTTACTTAAAAAAAAATCTGATCTATACATTGAAAAACAAACAAAAATGAAAAGCCTTCCCAGAGAAACACAAACTATCCAGAGATAAGGGGTTTCCAAAATATGATTATTAAGATACTTGGAAACCTAATAAAAGATAATGCATCTATAATAAAGAGAGCAGAATGCTATTTTTAAAAAGAAAAATTTCCTGATTTACACTCTAGGCAATGACACAGTAAGTGGGGTTAATATGCCCCTGTATGATTTCCAAAATCATGCAAAGGCCACATGAGAATATCATTCAGCTCTGATATCCTGCCTTCACATCCTTTCTTCATTTTCATCTTCCCTGATTCCCTCTGTTGGTTTGAATGCCCCTTACCTGCAGGTACAACACATCCTGTGCATATATTTTTCATAGCTCATATACAATATATCATAATTTTTTATGTTTGGTTGTTTATCTCCCACACAGAGTGTGAAGAACCTCCAAGGAAAGGACTTGGTATCACCAACACATGGCATGGTGTCTGGCTTATTAGTAAGTGCCCAATAAATGTCTGTTGAATGAATAAATGGAATGGATGAGTGAAGTGCTGTCACACTAATTTGGTATGTCACCAGGACTGATAATCCCAAAAGTCCATTATCAGCTTTGCTGAACTCCCATGCTGAAATCAGCTATGCCACTTTCCAAAGCGGGGGGAAAAACCTAAAACCAAAAACAGAAAAATGCTTGAGTAGAGAAAGAAGAGAAAGACAGGATCCTTCCTCCAGTAAGGAATGACAATTTAAACAAATAATATCTAGTTATATACAAGAAAAACACCTCTATGAATTGCCTATGGATTTCTCCTTCCAATTGCAAAGGCAAATGCTCTATCACTATCTCTAAATTCCCACTTGTATACTTTGAAATATTAACAGTGGTTATATCTGAAGTTTTCTTCTTTTTTGTTCTATATTTTCTGATGTTTCTACAGTAGAAAGGTATTACTTGGATAATAAAAATTAATTTTATATATATAAAATAATATAAATTCAAATCAATTCTGAAATATACTTTAAGAAAATCCCCACCTCTTTATCAAATGCATTCTCAATCAACAATAGTATAGTGTTCTTAACCTTGTTCCTATAGTATAGTCAGTGGTGAAGCTTTTTAAAAGATACTCTTGTCCTGGCTCCTCTTGGATCTGCAGAACAAAAACCTACGGGAGAGAGACCTAGGTATACGTATTTCTAACAAGCAACACAGGTGAATCTGATGTCCAGACAAGGCTCATAGTCACCACTTATAGAACATATAAAGACTTCTTACAGATCTATGATCTTAATTACAGGACTCCACCCATTCATTGACATCATTCACAACTCACAGGTGAGAAAGTACTTATTAACTGGGTAAGAAGAGGGAAAAAGAATTCATAAAGAATAGGATTTCTCTGGGTAACAAGTGAATACACTTTAATCCAGATCCAGAGTATCTATTAAGTGAAGACAATGGATAGAACAGGATTTATCAGGATTACTTCAAGTTTATCTTGCTTTTCTATATTTCTACTGCTAAGGCGTCATTTATTAGAGGATTACCTCCATTAAAACCCACCCTCTTAGCCTTTTTGCCAGCAATTCTTCCCAAAGCATATAAAAGCTTATTTCAGCTCTTAAGCAGCTAGTTAATCAAATGGATATTCAAGTTCATTTGCCTGGTATCTTTTGCTAAGAGTTGACACTGAAATAAGGACTTATAGCAATTGCATTTGAGCTATTAACCATGCCTTCTAACTATTTATCTTCCTTTCTTCCCAGACTCAAAAGCTAAAATTTTGTTAGCCTGTCACTTTATTTTTATTCATCATATTGTATTTGGATAGCATCACTATTATATTAATGTAATGGATCATTTCTGTAATTGAGTGTGAATACTATCACTTTTCACCCTTCTAGAGTTATTAATTTCAATGTATTCATTGCGTTTTTGAATGTAGCTTCACAGTAAATAATGCAATACAAAGAGGTTTTAACCTATTCACAAAGCCTACAACAAGGATATAAAGCCAGTGGTGTATTAACTTTAAAAATAGATTAATCTTATCTTGTAAAAAGAAGATAAAAGATAGTTCTGTCAGTAAGAACAACCATGCTTGAGGCTGTAAACCATACTTGAGAATATAAAGCAAAGCCTGGAAGCATATGTTAAATTTTTCTTTCTGTCCTTGGAGAAAGACTGCAACTCAATGGATATTAAACACAGCACACACACACACACACACACACACACACACACACACACATTCAGTCATTCAGGTATTTCTTCATATTGGCTTTGTTGAATAAAGCATAAACCCAACAATAACAACAATAAGTATAATTTTATCTCACAGCACTTTACAGATGGCTTCATATTACATGAAACTGAAAATTGATTGAATTCTTAAGTGTGGCCATTACACTGTCCAATGATATCCTAAGGCATATAGATTAGAAAACAAAGTAGAGAACATAACAGAATTCATCAGACTAGCACAGCAGTTCAAACTAGCAGCAAAATTCAGTGCAAATTAAGTATCTGCAGAGCCATGTAGGAAAGATGTTTGAATAGCCTGAGAATTATCTTCAAATTTTTGAGAAAAGCACTCAACATCATTTGTAAAACATAGACAAACCTGGATTAAAGGACTGCCAAATGGCTTATGAGCTCTTTGTTGTGAGTTCCTTAGGGTGGACTGAGACTGCTTCATCCTCTCTTTCCTAAAGCCTAGCACAGTGCTAGCTATATACAAGGAGCTTAAAAATTTTAAGGGAATAAACCAAGATTCTCAAATACAGCGTATTACAATATAACTAGTGATACCCGTACTACAACTCTGTTGAGTATAACACATGTAGGATTAGATACAAGCACAATGTCTAAAGTGTTTTTTTCCTTTGGTATATAGAAATAGAGTAGCAACAGGACAGAGATGGATGAAATGAGAAGCTCGGTTACCTTGTCTATTCAAAGTCGTTCATATGTACAACATAGTGTATACAATAGTGACTTTACAGGAAGCTGAGAACTGAATATCATACAGCAATGAAAATGAAGGCACTACTGTTATATGCAACCACATGGATTCATTTCAACACACAAAGAACCTAGACCAAAGACAAATCACTTTGCATTGTTTTTTGATTGTGTTGTAGTCTCCAAAATGAGGCTAATAATACCAACCACATAGGTTTTATGCAGATTGAGTTGTCTCTTGTATATAAAAATCATAAAATAGATGTTAATCACCATCAAAATTATTAATGTCATGATTATATGTGTGGTGCTCCCCTAGACATTGTGGAAAGATTGGATTCTCCAGAAAGTAGTTTACAATCCAGTAGAAAAGATAAATAAGAGATGGATATAGCTACTGTGTGCCTTGTTTTTTCCATTTGTGAAAACAGATAATACACCCACCCTAATCAGTTCACTGCACTCCAGCCTGGCTGACAGAGCAAGACCCTGCTTCTAATAAAGATAATAATAATCATAATTATATAATAGATTTTGTTAATTAGAAATTATTCTCTAAAATATAAATGTCATAAAAACAAGGATTTGTCTGTTTTGTTTACCCTTATACTTTTGGAGCCTACAGGGTATTAGGTGGTTAGTAAATATTTGTTGATGTTTACTAAGTATAAATATTTATATGCATTTCTTAAGCATATAAAACACTTAAGAAATGCCTAGCACATGAAAAACATACAATAAGTTTTAGCTATCATCAGGCACTTAATATATATTATGGTAAGAAAAACTGGATGGCCGATTAGCAACAGCTCAGGAACGTAGCTCCCAGTGAAAGCGCAGAGAACGAGTGGACGCCGCACTTTCCGACGAATTTTTGTTGCCCACAGACCGGGAGATTCCCGGCAGAGGAGACACACGGGTCGCCAGCGCTACTCTTTTGGCCGGCGTGGCTGTTTTGCCGGCGCCCCAGCACGGCGCTTCCTGGTGCGGAGTATACGGGACGGACGGGCTCGGCTGGTCCCATCCCCACAAGGAAAACAGCAATTGGAAGCGCTGAGGACTGAGAGTTTCATAGCAAGCACAGCAAACCCGGGAAGGTCTGGCTCTGTGGGGAACGGGCGTCTGCCAAAGGAAAACTAAGAAACAGAAAAAAATTTCATCACTGGGCGGAGAGAGATCCAAGATGGCCACGTAGCAGCAGCTCAGGATTGTAGCTCCCAGTGAAAGCGCAGAGAGCGAGTGGATGCTGCAATTGCAGACGAATTTTTGATGCCCACAGGCTGGGAGATTCCCAGTGAAGGAGCCACCCGGGTCGCCAGCACGACTCTTTTGGCCAGCGCGACGCTTCTCAGTGCGGAGTGTACAGGACTGGGTGCCCAAAGGCTCCGCTGGTCCCATCCCCACAAGGAGAACAGCAATTGGAAGCGCTGAGGAGAGAGCGAGCACAGCTGAACCTGGGAAGGCCCAGCTCTGTGGGGAAGGAGCGCCCCCTGAAGGAAAACTAAGAAACAGAAAAAACTTAATAACTTACAAGCCGGACGTCCACTCAGAGACCCAATCTGAAAGTCGGCAATTACAAAGACGACAGGTGGATAAATCCACAAAAATGGGAAGAAACCAGTGCAAAAAGGCTGAGAACACCCGAAATCAGAATGCCTCTCCTCCTACAGGGGATCGCAGCTCCCCTTCAGCAAGAGAACAAGGCCTGACGGAGGATAAGTGTGATGAACTCACAGAATCAGGCTTCAGAAGGTGGATAATAAGAAACTTCTGTAAGCTAAAAGAACATGTTCTAACCCAATGCAAAGAAACTAAGAACCTTGAAAGAAGATTTAACGAAATGTTAACGAGAATGGACAACTTAGAGAAGAACATAAGTGAATTGATGGAGCTGAAAAACACAACACGAGAACTTCG
>PVKP010037848.1:0-21339 GCA_004027715.1 Plecturocebus donacophilus
AAACAAAAAAAAAAAAAAACAGAAACCCCCTTCCTCAAAAGTCCCCCCATTAGGAAGCAGAGAGGGTACAATGCTGCAGCCATGCAGCATGAGTAAATCCTGGACAGCTGCTCTGCAGCGCAGTGCCTGAGCTTAACAACACTGTATTGTGCACATAAAAATTTGCCAAAAGGGTAGATTTTTTATTTTTTATTTTTTTGTTGCTCAGGCTGCAGTGCAGTTCCAATAAATTGGCTCACTGCAGCCTGAAACTCGTGACCTGACGGCATCCTCAGCCTCCTCAGCAGCTGGGACTACAGGCGCACACCACCTCACCTGGATGATTTTTTATTTTTTTAGAGATGAAATCTCACTGTGTTGTCCAGCATGGCCTCAAGCGATCTTCCTGCCTCTGCCTCCAAAGCACTGAGATTGTAGGTGTAAGCCAGCAAGCCCAGTCAAGAGGGTAGAGCTTATGTTAAGTCCTCCTATCACACACAACAATACATAAAGAGGGCAAGAGGAGACTCTCGGAGGTGATAGGTTCATGGCGTAGCCTGCGCTGATGGTGTCATGGGGGTGCCCTTGACTCCAAGCCCAACAAGTTGTGTATGTCTGCTTTGTGTATGTCAACCGTACCTCAGTGAGGTGGCTTCATTAAAAAAGGACCCCTGTCAGTCTTTGAGTCCCTCTGGTTGCTGTTGTCTGTTGGGATGGTCTGCGGCGGAGGAGGGTAGAGGTGTTATACACCGACATTTTTTGTTTTTACCTAATTATAATTATGCAGTTTTGTAATTTTACATTCTTATCTTTTCACTTAGCATTTCTATGATCCTAAACTCTTTCTAGGTAGCCTTCTCAGTGGCTACACAATGCTCCACTGGGTGGCTGTCTCAGAGTTCAGGCCTCCATTCACTACAGAGGTGGATGTTTAATCTGTTTACCCTGTTTAATTACGCAGCCCGAGGAGAGACGGGGAGCCAGGTGATTTTAGATCCCTGTCAACTCTTAACAGGAGGCAAGTCCAATGGGAGGAACACTAATGCAGTGGAGATACTGGCAACAATATCACAATGCGGAGAGCCCTTGGGATAAATACCCTACCTGGACCATTGCCATCAGCTGGGGCCTGGTAGCACCTGCTGTGGGGAAGCGTCCCGAGGGGCTAACCCTGGGCAGGAACGGAGCTGGAGGCAGCTGTGACCCAGGAGGAGTCAGGAGCTTCCCTACTTGCTGTTAAGCATGGCCACGGTCACAGCCTCTTCTTTAAAAGTAGATTTCCTGAAAACTATACAGCTCTCCAACCTGCCATAAACAGACAGCCCAGGGCGTGCAGACCTGACCCTGCAGAGCACCTGTGCCAGATGTGTGAGACAAAGCTTAAGTCCCAAAATAACAAATAATGTCTACATCACAGGTGTGGCAATCGATGGTAATAATCATGAAGTCAAAGAAAGACACATTCAGCTGGTCAAGAAAAGGGGCAAAGTCAAAGCTCTGGATGAAGAACTTTACAGTAAGTGGAAGATCTCTGAGTCGGATGAGCAAGTGCAGCAGGAGCCGCTTTATAGGATTGTATTCCAAAAGCATGGGAGACTAAAAGTCTTCACTTGTCTCAGTTAGGATAAACAGAAGGAGTGTTAAGCCCATGATTAAAACCATGCTTCACAGGGTGTGGGATGGTTTATTTAAGGTGGTGGCAGCACATGGATAATTTTTTTTTTTTTTTTTTTGTGACGGAGTCTCACTCTGTCGCCCAGGCTGGAGTGCAGTGTGTGATTTTGGCTCATTGCAACCTCCGCCTCCCAGGTTCAAGTGATTCTCCTGCCTCAGCCTCCTGAGTAGCTGGGATTACAGGTACCTGCCACCATGCCCGGCTAATGTTTGTATTTTTAGTAGAGATGGGGTTTCACCATGTTAGCCAGGATGGTCTCAATCTCCTGACCTCATGATCCGCCCGCCTCAGCCTCCCAAAGTGCTGGGATAACAGGCATGAGCCACCACGCCCAACCAGATAATTTTTTTCTAAGTGTTAATAGTTACATGCAGTAGTTATTTTAATTATTCTGGCAAATGATACTGCTTTTCTGTTTGTAGTAGGGATATAATCATTTTCTTTTTAAAGTAAGTTTATTTCTGTGAAGAAGTGAGCTAAATTACAGAGTAGTAGTAAATAGCCCTCAGCACAGGTGGTTTGTGGGCCTGCCCAGACTCCCAGGGTGGGACCTGCCATACCTCACCCCAGGAGTCCGGGGTGCAACACCAGCAAGAGCACCTACCTGGTGGGTGATGTGACTCGTTGTAACGACACCAGGTCGCCTTCACAGTCCCGGGTCAAGGATTGTTGTTAAAGTACAGCAAACTGATTTTCCTTTCATTTAGAACAAGACAGCATGGACTTAAAGGTGGAGTTTGAGACACACTTCGGCATTGCCCACACTCGCTGGGCCACCCACGGGGTCCCCAATGCTGTCAACAGCCACCCCCAGCGCTCGGACAAAGGCAACGGTACGTGGCATGCTTCCCCGTCCCCCTGGTTTCCCCTCACCCTGAGCTGTGTCAGGGCCAATCCCTGCCAGAGCAGGCTCCATGCCTACCTGTAACTGAATTCTCAGTCTGCTTCGTCTTCCCAAGAGAATGCAGACATCCCGTCTCCCAGAGTTCTGCCGGTGGCCTCAGGATGCAGGCAGCCTGGTCCCAGGGTGGTGCTGGCCTCCTGAGAATGCAGAGGAAAATGATGGCACTTAACCAGGAGAGCTGCTGGCTCCTTGGAACCCAGCCCATAGTGGGATGAGGCCGCATGAGGGACTGAGGGGCCTGGGCACTGTTCCTCCCCAAGAGACGGAAATGTTCCTAAAGGCTGTGCCCTTCAGGGAACAATGGGTTCTGTCCTTATGCAGCTAAACCCACCTCTTCCCCGAAGAGTGGTCCAGGTCAGGGCAGGGGCTGTACTGGTATTGGTTGGTGTTTGAAGCACCATGGGCCCCAGGAGGAGACCTCTGCAGCCAGGGGCTTAAAGTTTGGAGAAGTAGGGACTGCAGCGAGAAACCCAAGGGCTCTTCTCAGGTGGAGAGCCCCTAGCTCACCTTGCTTCATGTTTTTAAAAATTGAGAATCACTGTGTATGAAAGTCCAGACTTCTGTCATCCCTTGAAAAACTGGAGGATCTGGAAACACTGAGCTGACAGTGCCCTGGAGCTCCACGGATTGGCAGCAGGCCAGGGTCTCTGCGACTGCTGTCCTCAGTGGGTTTCAGGCTCTCCTGTTCTCCCAGTCACCCCCTCAGGCCAGCTCACAAGTCTGCGTCACTTGCCTGGATCCCAAGGACAGTTCTCCATGCACAGTTCTTTTAAATGACACCCTTGTCCCCTCTCATGGGGGAAAGACTGGTAGGTCTGCAGCTCCTGGTGGCAGCTCTCAGGGGTCTGTGATCAGCCCCCAGGGCGCTGGACCTCCTGCAGTGGGTTGCAGTGGGCATGGAGCAGCGGGAGAGAGAATCTAATCCCTGTCTCCTCCCAGGCCTTCAAGGGCAGGCAGGAGTCTAGGACACAACCTGGGCCTTCCAGGGAGTCCCCACTCTGGGTGAGGCCTAGTCTGTTCATAAGCCCCTAAAGCCCCCAACCTGGACATGCCCGGGGAGGGTGTATAGCAAAGAGAGTGATTTCTTGAGTCAGTCAGACCCCTCCCGGCAAGACATCCTCTGGCATAATGTAAGTTCTTGTCAAGCCTAATGTTAGATAGGACCAAATACATCAGAGCAGTTACTGGGGTCTTATTAGCAGGCACTAAGCCTTGACGCTTGACAAGTCCCACTGCAGTTAATTCTTGTGGAAGTCAAGCCATAGGAGCACAGCACCACCCTGCTTGGTGTCCCCTACCCACTGCAGTTGTAACTGGGGGGGATGAGCAGGCACCCCCAACACCAACAGAAAGTACAGTGGTGCAGCTTCTCCCCAAAGCATTCTATAGGGCTTCACCAGCTCACCCTGCCCAATTTGGAAGGGAAGGCATCCCCAAGAGAATGAAAGGAAAGCCCCACCCACCCTGCTCTGCAGAGTAGCTTGGTAGTAGCACAGGAGTCAGGGCTACACATGTATCCACGTGGTCAGAGTCTTGAGGGAGTGAGGTTTTTGCTGGCGCCTGTTCCTTGGGTCTGGCCCATGCCTTGAACCACAGGGCATTTCACGACTGAAGCACATACCCTGTATCCAGGAGGAGGACAGCAGACCCCATGGTGCTGAGGACCTAGAATGTACATCTGGCCAGAGGCCAGGTCAGATGCAGAAGCTGGTCCCTAGAGCAGTCATGCTGGCTGAGAAAACACTGCACCCAGACCATGTGCCCTGAGATGTTGCCACTTCAGCCACAGCCTCCTGCCCTCCCAAGTGACAAAATGAACCTCATCAGAAAACCCCCCACTTGAGTACAGACAGTGATTCTGACTGTGTCCCCAAAGCGGGGAGGCTCCAAGGAGACCCACCCACACCCAAACTTGGACACTCCAGCCCTGACTCAGGATGAGTAATTGAAGAGAAAAGAACAGGGCAATAAGCAAAGATTCATAAAATTTCATGAAAAGCTCAGCAGTGATAGCTGAAGAGCATGCTTTGAAGGAAGTCTGAACACCCAGCAACTGCACTGCACAATGACATTACACAAAGATTTTGCACAGACAACATGGATTCTAGAAAACAAGTTAACGATAGGATCATAGACAGATAAAAGAAAATGTGACAGAATTAAGAGATAAGAGAATAATGTAAAGAAACTGTATCACCCTAGATATGAAAAAAATGGGGAAGGGGAGCCAGTTAATACGGATCCAACATATGGGTAACTGGTGTGCACAAGAAGCGATCAGAGCACAGAGAAGCGTGCACAAGAACTAGTCAGCACGTCTGTTGAAAATGGGCTTTTCTTATTCAAGCCCTCCCATTTTTGGATGTAACCTCACAAAACAAACAATATGATTTATTTTTAGTAGAGGAAACCATGGTGAGGATAAAGAAAAAGGATAGTGGAAAAGGTTTTAAAAGATGCTGTAGGAGAAATTTTGCTGAACTGAAGGAAAACTTGAATTGGAAATCCAAAGAAGGGATCCAAAATAGTCAGTAGGCGGGGAGCGATGGCTCATGCTTACAATCCCAGCACTTTGGGAGGCCGAGGCGGGGTGGGGGGGGTCTCGGGGGAGTCCCCTGAGGTCAAGAGTTCAAGACCAGACTAATCAACACGTGGAAACTCTGTCTCTACTTAAAAAATGCAAAAAATAGCCAGGCATTGTAGCACCACCTGTAATCCCAGCTACTCAGGAGGCTGAGGCAGGAGCATCACCTGAACCCAGGAGGCTGCAGTTGTGGTGAGCTGAGATCACGCCACTGCACTCTAGCCTGGGTGATAGAGTGAGACTCCATCTCAAAACAATAATAATAATAATAATAATAATAATAATAATAATACACAAGACTTCACAGTGATGCTTGAAAAATATAACAGTCAATATTTATGAAGCGCATCCAACATCTAGATACCTCCTGGTGGAATTATTGAACCTCAAGGGCCATAGGGAATCTTTCTGTCTTCTAGGAGCAGAGGGAAGGGGGCTGCTTGCCCAGAAAAATTCTCAGGCTGGCCTTGGACCTTTCCCTTAAGGCACTCATGCACACGATATTCATTGAGAAAATGCAGTGGAGTGGAGGCAGACACATCCCTCACTGCACCCCAGGGTCAGCGGGGGTGCCACCTGTGCAGGAAGCCACCCATGTCAGCAGGGTGTGTGGCAGGCATGGGGGATGTGGGAGAAGCTGCAGTTGGCAGATCCTGCTGTGCAGGAATGTGGCTGAGCCTGGGGATGCCAGAACTTCTGGGATTTTTCCCCCAAGAAAACCAAGATTTTAAAGTGAACACTCAGAATTTTAAAAACTCAAATATTGGGCCAAGTGTGGTGTCTCATGCCTATAATCCCAGCACTTTGGGAGGCTGAGGCAGGCGGATCACAAGGTCAGGAGTTCAAGACCAGCCTAACCAATATGGTGAAACCCCATCTCTACTGAAAATACAAGAATTAGCCGAGTGTGGTGGCAGGTACCTGTAGTCTCAGCTACTTGGGAGGCTGAAGCAGGAGAATCACTTGAACCCAGGAGACGGAGGTTGCCGTGAGCCGAGATCACGCCACTGCACTCTAACCTGGGCAACAGAGCAAGACTCTGTCTCAAAAAAAAAAAAAAAACCCACAAATATTTTTACAACACAGTGTGGGTCAAACAAAGCATGTGGCTGGACTGTCAGTTGGGAATGCCTAAAGTCAGTTGGGAATGCCTGGAATTGTTTCTGGAATGAAGGGTTCATCATCCCCACTGGACATGAACCCCAAAGCCTGTTTGATAATACAGTAGCACATGGGAGAGCTCTCTGCATGATCAGGCTGGTGGCTGCCGGTCACTGAAAGAGGGATGTGTATTTCCTAGGATTCACATTGTAGTAGCTGCTGCAGTCTAGACATCAGTGCTGATCCCTGTTTCCATTGTAGTAGCTATCAGTAGATATCAGTGCTGATCACTGTAAACAAAGTGCACTTAAGTCTTTGTGGGCCTGGAATTTGCAGAGAGTTCTCAAGCCTTGAAATCATCTTCTCTCTTCACATCTGACTTGAACTTCCTTCACAATAGCATTTCTTTCTTCACTTTTCTTTCAGAATTTGTTGTCATCCACAATGGGATCATCACAAATTACAAAGATCTGAGGAAATTTCTGGTAAGAAGCTTTCCCTAGGTAATGCCTCAATTCCATGGTATTGGTCTCCCCAGAAACTTTCCAACCAGCTCATTTCCTCACGGTAACCAGCGTGGGAACTGAGACCCACACTCAGCCACGTCACCATGTTGAGCAGAAACTTCTGCCTTGGCTGAGCCAGGCCCTGCAGATGTTGTTTGAGGAGATAACAGGGCATTAGTGTTTATCTCAAGGGGCGCTGCAGATTCCCAGAATCAAAATAACAGGAACTTAGTTTTATTAAAGTGTCTGCATTGTATAACACAGCCTTGGAGTTGGGGCGGGAAGTCAGACAGTGTCTAAAGTTTGAATGGCTTTGTGGTAAAGGTTGGGGTGTGGGTGGATTTGACTCAACGTATTTTATCATTTTGACTGCTGTTATTTTGCAATGTCTAGATGAGTGGCAAGGGCGAGCTTCTGAGGTGGGATGATCTCAGGGCATCCTGGAATGACTCAGAGGTGTTTGGCTGTGTGATGCTGGCAAACATTTTTTGTCCCTTCCCAGTTTTCCTTGTTCTTGACTTAAGTCACTCCAAGGGTAGATCATCAGGGAGGAGAGGGAGTTGGCCAGGCAGGCATTGCACAATGACCACTCTCTCACACTACGTCAACTGCATATTCCAGGAAAGCAAAGGCTACGAGTTTGAGTCAGAAACAGATACAGAAACCATCGCCAAGCTGATTAAATATGTGTTCGACAACAGAGAAACTGCGGACATTACGTTTTCAACATTGGTCGAGAGAGTCATTCAGCAGTTGGTGAGTTACAAATCCCATCTGTCCAACTCATTCCTTCATTTTTTCATTAAAAACATTTTTTTCAAGCAGCAAGTGCCAAGGAATCCTTTATTTTTTGTAAGTCCTTATTAGACAAACTTGCACAAAGTCCTGAGGATAAAAGACAGCTCATTTACAGTGTCTGGCCTTAAGATATTACACTCTTATAGACCTGGAAGACATTCTTTGGTTTGGTTGGTCGACATCAAATAGAAAGTGCCCTGCTTCATTCTGACACTTCTAAAATTGTGACTGGCATTAGAGTCTATGACTTCTTACGATGCACACGTGAACTTGGTGGTGGTGTGCAGGAGAGGGTTGTGGTACCAAGGGAGGATGTCATTTTGCAGTTTTGTTGTTGTTGTTGTTTTTGTTTTTGAGATGGACAGAATCTCACTCTGTCACACAGGCTGGAGTGCAGTGGTGCAATCTTGACTTAATGCAACCTCCGCCTCCCAGGTTCAAGCAATTCTCCTGCCTCAGCCTCCCAAGTAGCTGGGACTATAGGCATGTACCACCATGCCCAGCTAATTTTTGTATTTTTAGTAGAGACATGGTTTCACCATGTTGACCAGGCTGGTCTTGAACTCCTAACCTCAAGTGATCCACCTGCCTTGGCCTCCCAAAGTGCTGGGATTACAGGCATGAGCCACCAGGCACAGCCTGTTTTTGTGATAGCCCTATCAGAGCATATCTGTATGTGGAACAGAATGGCCCAAAAGAGGGAGAGAAAGAGAGAGATCGGTGACATCCCAGAGGACAGGGCCCAGGGAGCTGAAGTCCCTGAGAAGGGAGCACACACTGGGGGTATTGTCCAAGGGTAAGCCCCCAAACTGAGGAGGAGGTGGAGCAGACACAGGCCCATATGGGGCAAGGGAGGAGGATAGGGCTCCAGGCCTCTAAGAGCCCATCCTCCCAGGCGGCAGTGCCACCCAATAGGTCCCCAAGGGCGGTTGGCAGCCTGGACACTGGCCTGGAGTCTAGAACATCTGGCAGGCACCACCTTGTGGTTTAAAATAGATTATTCTTGAGCAGGTGTTTTCAGGGTCTGATTTAAAAAGTAAGTCTATTGTTAAAACCCTTTTTGTCCTCTAACTCCCGTTTTTGGAGGTCCATCATTGAGAGGATGTGTTTATAAATAACAACTTATCCCACACTTGATGCACTGGATAATGTACATGGAGCCAGTTAGGTATTACAGCATGCTGTTTCTTCTTTTCCATTTTTATTTTGAAATTTCAGAAATATCTCTCTCATAATGACACTTAAACTTAAGACTTTTCCTGTCTGGGAGAGTACAGGGCTCTTTTTGGCAGAGAATGAGCAGCGTTTTTTGTTGTTGTTGTGTTGACAAAAGCAGCAGGGTCTGCCTGAAGCCCCCTGGTTTGGGGCAGTTTGAAAGCCCTGCTGTGGCCTGGGGACGCCAACTCAGGGTCCTCTGACCTTGCAGCTGAGTTGGCAACCTAGACCCAACACGCTGACCACAGGGCTGGGGCTGCCCGCGGTTCCCACACTTGGAGGATTTCATGTCGAAATTCAGATTTGCAGCTGTTTATATATAACTGAACTTGGCTAGGGTTGTGGTAAATTAGTACAGGATGGTCAAGACCTAGGGGAGAATTTTGCACCAAGAATTTAAGTAGAAAAAGCATCTGGAGTCTTGTGTTAGAACTGGATTCTAGTTCTGGCTTTCCACAAACTAACCATATGTTGAGCAAAAGTGCAGTTCACAGGGGCTTGCTGAGTAGGTGCGGTCCCTGAGCAGGGCAGGGAAGCCTGGTCCCAGCTATCATTTCCTGTGACTCTTACTGCCCCTGTCCACCCAGCTGGCACCCCTGCCGGGCTCCTTGTGGGCCTGGGCAAGCGTGCTGCATATTACTTACCATGGAATTCACACATTTTGGTCTGTGGTACTTCCTGTGATACCGTCTGTTTTGCTTTCCCTCATGACATAACACCAAATGCACTGTTCCTGCACTCAGCTCCCTGAGGGACCCCAGGATCTCCTACCAGTAAGAGGGGCCCAGGGAGACCCATCTGGGGTGTGGTCAGGCTGCAGCAGCATAGCCGATGGAAGAATTTGACTCTCACTGTTTGTGTGTTTTCAGGAAGGTGCATTCGCATTGGTTTTCAAGAGCATCCACTACCCAGGAGAAGCTGTTGCCACACGGTAAGGCAAAACACACTGGCATTTCCCATAAGAAAGAAATAAAATAGTGGCTGGGGGCAGTGGCTCAAGCCTGTAATCCCAGAATTTTTGGAGGCCAAGTGGGCAGATCACAAGGTCAGGAGATCAAGACCATCCTGGCCAACATGGTGAAGCCCCGTCTCTACTAAAAATACAAAAATTAGCTGGGCATGGTGGCATGTTCCTGTAATCCCAGCTACTTGGGAGGCCGAGGCAGGAGAATTGCTTGAACCAGGGAGTCGGAGGTTGCAGTGAGCTGAGATCACACCACTGCACTCCAGCCTGGTAACAGCCAGACTCCATCTCAAAAAAAAAAACAAGAAAATTAAAAAAGAAAAGAAAAATCACTTAGCTGGAGGGAGAAGGGAGAGGTAGGGCCTCTGGCACGCTGGAAGGCACCTTTGGTATCTAAAGGACAACTGTGGCTCAGCCCGGGGGATTGTACCCCACTATCTCTATGGCCGATGGTGCTACACTTCTGAATTTTTAAAAAAGAAACCAGAAAGTTGGATTTTTATTTGAAATCTCCAGATTTTCAGAGATGGGCAACAAACTCCAGTTATAAGTAAACTTGTACAGATGGGTTAGATCCAGGTTTTGTGGGGCTTGAAGCCTGTACAATATTGGGTCCCTCTTTAAGAAAAAGCATGCAAAATTATGAACACAAAACTAGGGAGCAAAGTGAATACTGATTTGAATTCAGTACAGAAGAAGCCTTGAAGGCCCAGAACTGAAGCTTCACCTTCACAAAGGAGCATCCCAGGAATCAGCTTAGAGGGCCTGGTTCAGCCCATGTGTCCCTCTGTTATGGTGGGCCCCCAGTGCTGTGCGGATTTACAGAAGCGGATTAAGTGCCATCCTGTTTATATTCAAATGGGTTGATCATCCATCCATCCACCCACCCACCCATCCATCCATCCAACTACGTAACAAATACTTGCCGTGCACTTATTGTTGTGATGGGCTCTAGGGACTTAGTGACATCTGACCTGGTCTCTGCCTTGAAGGCCTGAACAGTTGTGCAGGAGGGCAGAGAAGGGCAGAGGATGGTGATGCCCTATGCCAGGCCCCAGCACAGGATATCACCTTACCTGGCAGAGAGGCAGTGGTGGGTAGCCCTAGGCAGGAGGCTGCCTGGGGCAGGCAGGCAGTGGGGAGGAGCCAGCATGAGCAAAGGCAAGGGGTCCAGAGGGAGTGGGACCTCCCAGGATCCCTGTTGGCAAGGTGGGGGTATCGTGCAAGGGCATTGGTGGGACGGAGGCATCCAGGCTCAGTGTGTGCTTACTGACACCTGTTGTGTGACAGGCATGGGAGCCAGTGGTGAGCAAGGTGGTGGGGACACTGCTCCAGGGCCTCAAAGGCTGCAGGGAGTGGAGAAGCAGACAGGGGCCAGCTGTATATGGCCTCAGTAGTACCCTGCAGGCTGCAGGCTTCATTCTGAAGCTCCAGGGCAGACATCTAGAGTGAACCTGTGTCTTTGAGAGACTGGGCCAGAGAGGGTGAGGCTGTCTCTCCCAGACTGCCATAGTATCTTGGCAGGAAACAGCAAGAATTTATCATGATTTTTAAAATCTTTTCTAAGACTGGAACTAATTTGCCATTTGGAATTTAATTCCTTCAATTCATAGAATTATAAAATACCAGTTGGTTCCTATCAAATTTAGAAGCCCTTTTTAAAATCCAATTTTATCATGATGTTACTATTTTAAATGAGCTCAGAAGAAAGCAGTGTGAAGAAGCAATAAAGCTTTATTTTTTTAAATTGCTTATAACTGAAGGCTCTGTAACCTCCAGGACAATCTTTGGGTTGTCTTGGGAGAATTATATGTCTCAAGGTCTAGAGAAACCGCAGATCTCAAGCTACAACAATAAAATTTGGGGGAGTCATTTGCCAAGAAAATTAAGATAACCATGTACTTTCTCACTACCATTATTATAAACTGTTTGTGCTAGGTGCCCACTGGACCCAGAACTATGTCTCAGATTTGCTTTATACAGTAAATGATTAGAATATTCAAGATGTTCATAGCACCTTCCTCAAAGCCCCAGACTGTCCCCTGCTTTGAGAAGTCATAAGTGGGATCCAAACAGGATAACATGACTGGAAAACAAGGTCTGTTATTGCTGAAGAAAAATTTAGAAACTGCAATGAGTCAGGCTAACAGACCATGGATATATGTGGGCTGGATTCAAGCCGATGAACAAGTGAATCCGGTGAACAAGTACTTAATTAGTTTCATTGATCTAAGTTAGCAAGAAATTGCTTACCCAGTTGTAATTCATGTATTTGAAACAGCTCTCTTAAATTGTCTTATTACAGTGTTCGTCTGTGTTTTCTTCTTCTTAATAAATTAATGTGTAGAGTGGGAATGGCACACATCCTTTAGTAACTACTAGAATTTTACCTGCCTGGGTTATAAGAACTGCAGGTTTAGAGCACATGCATTACCAGAGTGAGACGCTTATTTCTGTGCACACCCATGGTAAATTTTATTTACACACTGTAATTTATAAGAATGAGCAAAGGATCAGATTTTGGAGGCAAGATGTCATTAAAATCATGAGATCTTAATCACATTCACCACTAGAAGTTGTAAATAGAAGGAAATATCCTAAAGCTCTTTCCTGAAGATTCCCTGCCGAGGTACTCAGAGAGCCGGGCTCCAGTGGCTGAAACAGAGGTGCTGGACAGGAGGCCTGAGTGAGGGCCCCTCACCTTGGCCAGCTGTAGACTTCCCAAGATTTTGCCTGTGACAGTCACTGTCCCCTTTATGATTAAGTCTACCTAGTACAGGGTGAAGATTCTAAACTTTATCCACGGGGTATCACTCAGGCAGAGACAAAAACTATCCAGGGAATTGCCTTATGTCACCTACAAAGTAGAGAATATACAAAAGTCAGTCTAGTGCCCACTAATGCCAGAGAACTGGGCTAGGGGAAGGGAAGGAACAACAGGGGTCTTTGGGCAGATGGTGGGGGCAGTGTCCTATTGTTGTAGGCATGTGCTGCCGCCGAGGCTGGGTAGAGACCTGAGTGCCCCTGCACCCCACCAGCACCTCCTACACTGCTGAACACTCAGCCTCTGCCATCTAACCATGTGGGTTGGTCACGTGTGGGGACTCAACTGGACTGGAGGAGGCCTGGCCTGGGAGGGCAGGGGTGGGAAAGGTTACCAGGCTTACTGGGTAGGGGGGTGGCAAGTCAGGGTCCTGGGACTCAGGACCTGGCCTTTTGGTCTTGTGCTCCAGGCATTCATCCTGTGTTACCTAAACAGGATCCTCCATCCCTGGGAAAGGGCTAGATTTGGGGATCCCACCTCAGATGCTGGGCAGACACCCAGCCCTGGGTGTCAAAGGTGATGGGTAACTGGATGCCTCTTCCCTACAGGAGAGGCAGCCCCCTGCTCATCGGAGTCCGCAGCAAATACAAGCTCTCCACAGAACAGATCCCCATCTTATACAGGACGTGTAAGTTTCTCAAGAAGGACTGGAACAGCGCAGCTGCTGCCCGGCGTCACAGGATTCAGCAGCTGCTCTGGCACGGTCAGCTCCCCTCCGAGGCAAGGATGCCCCACTCTGAGCCAGACCCAGCGGGCGCACAGCTCCAGGTCTAAATGGTTTTCCTGCAACTGAGACTTGGCTCCATTTTTTTTAAGCTTTTTATTATGGACATGAATGTATCATGATTTTGTATATTGTCAAACACAGACAAAAGTGCCGTTGTATAACGGCAACTGTGCCTTGATTTGAGTGCTTCTTTGGTTTGTTTTTGTTTGCATTCCTCTCACACTGTAGCCATTTAAATGCTTTTACAGTGGTACTGTGCTATTTGGGGATCTTTTACAGGATTTGGCTGATGCAGGCAAAGCTAAAAATTGCAAATTTCTCCCACATATATTCAGAGGGGAAATTTGCAACTCCTTCCTCCATTTGCTAGGCACTCTGGAGAATGTGAAGAATATCTGTAAGACACGGATGAAGAGGCTGGACAGCTCCGCCTGCTTGCACGCTGTAGGTGACAAGGCCGTGGAATTTTTCTTTGCTTCTGATGCAAGGTAACTGAGCCTTCTCTTCCCTTCCTGGGATTATGTAATCAAAGAATGTTTGTCTAAACACTGCAGGTTCTTACTTATCCTTCCACGTGAGCTATCATGGCTCAGCAAGTCACAGGGGGGCCAAAGCAGAGTTCAGCTGTCCCTGACCCTGGGCCTGGAGTTCTTGTCCTAGGAGCACCTGCGTGACTGTGGCGGGCAGCCCTGGTGGCCAAAGGCCAGATGCACTGGTGGGCACAATGCTTTGAGCCTGCACAAAATAAATGGGTTAGTTGCCAATGTTGTAAAATTGGGAGATTTCACAGGAAAATCTGGATCTCTAGCTTCTCTGGAAGAACCAGCTGATCTGGGTACACTGTGCTACCCTCTCTCAGGCAGCAGGTGTCTGGATCTACTCAAAGCCTGCTCCCTTTAGGTGAGACAAGTGTCTCCAGACCTTAGTCCCTCCAGCGCCCCTCCCTGCCTTTGCCTGATGTGGGACCATTTGTGAAAGACAGAGCCAAGATGTAGGGAGTTTTTCATTTGATTCTAAAGTCCATATTCTCATCGATCCACCAAATAATGATTTTGAAGAGACACAGAGAGAGGGACAGAGAGAGAGGGACAGAGAGAGAGAGAGAGAGAGAGAGAGAGAGAGAGAGAGAGAGAGAGAGAGAGAGAGAGAGAGAGAGAAACCAGAACGCTTTCCTGCTATTTGAAATAGAAAACCCCTGTAATAATCACCTCTCGTACCTTCTTCAAAAACCCAAGGCTTGGGCCTTTGTTATATGTTTCCATTCTTGATGGATTTTCTCTTTCCCAACCAGCCTTTAATAGGGTCTCACTGTGAGGCAGGGAGGACACCAAGCCAAGTCTCCTGGGAAACGGGAATGACGTGGAGGCAAGGCCTGGTTAAGCACACAGCCAGCATCATACTTAACGCTGGGGTCAGGGCAGTGCTTCCCAAATGGTGCTCCTTAGAACATGCCTTCAACGAGAGGCTGGTATTTTTTCAGTGATTCTAAAACACACAGAACTGTAGTTATTGGCATTGTGCCGTTAGAATTTGTTGAAGCTTTTATTTCTTAGAAGTTTGTCAAATAATTGTGATCTTAATGATCAATAGTGACTTATGTTCAGTGAAATAGGGTAGATGTTTCTTAAAAAAAAAAAAAAAGGCATGAATACCTGAAAGGACAAGACACAGTTTTTTGTAGGCAATACTATTATACATTTATAACCCAGCCGAAAGTCTGTTAGAACTGATAGTGACACCTGGGAATAAAGGTGTAGAAATCCTGTATCCTCGCCTTAGCTTCTGACCTGTGTCCAGTGTGAGTGGGACCATGTTCACCTTGTTCTCCAGTGTCACCTCATGTGACCAGGCACTAGGCTGTCTGCAAACATTAGATGAACCAAAAAAGTAATACTACTCACCACAGCTGGAAAAAAAATGCTTTGATTAAATTCCTTAAAGTAAATTTTAACAAAACTACTCCAGAACATATTTGGAGACTACAGAAAATTTCCATGAGAAAGTAAGAGATTTGAATATAGGAAGAGATTCCACATTCTTCAGTAGGAAGGCTTAATATTCCTACCTTTTTTTTTTCTGAGACAGGGTCTCATTAAGTTGTCCAGGCTAACTTAACTAACTCCTGGGCTCAAGGGATCCTCCTACCTCAGCCTCCAGAGTAGCTATTTTCAAAAATTAACGGACTCAACATTTAAAATTAATTTAATGATTACAAGTTATTTTTTCAAAATACTGATTCTCCCCCAAATTAATCTGTGAATTCTGTGCTGTAATTAAGACCCTCCAGATTCTTTTGTTTATGCCTTGGAACTTATGGAAGTGATTCTATCACATGTAGTAGAGAGACAAGAAAGCTAGTACATGCTGAGAAAGAGGAATGGTGGGTGGCCCTCCCAGATGTGAGCACACTGTCCAGCTTTTGGGCAATGGTGGCCAGTGTGTGGGGGGCACGGTATGTGGGCCTCGCCGGGATCCCATCCAGTAATCACTACAGACCTCTGGGAAAGGCACAGCTCTCTCCTGTTTACAGAGGTGGAACCTGAGACAGGAACTCCAGGGGGTTATCTATATTGCCCAGGGGCACAGGACTGGTAAGAGACAGAGGCCCTGAGTCCACCTCAGGCCTAACTCCTGGGCCAGTGGTCTTAATGATCAGATTACGTTACTACCCATTTTGTAAGTAAAATAATTACATTTAAACAAACATATGTACATGCATGCATAAATATAAACACACAGGCATCATACATTGTTGGTTAGTTAATGCTACAATGTAAGCAGTGTTGATCTCTTGGAGACAGGATAGGACCATTTTTACTTCTTGTCACTCCATATTTGTACTTTTTATACAATAGGTATGTTTTGTTTAAAATATTTTTACAGTACAGTGGCTTGTGATCCTTCTTTCTCTTTCTTCCCTAGGATCTGGCTGGATACACCTCTCTTAGAGCCTTAGAACTTGATAGTTTCTCTCCTTACCTTTGCACCAGGAGTTCAAGTGTTGATTTTCAGGCAGTCACATGTGGGTGTGGCTCTCGATAGAATGAGAGTGTTTTCTTTTTTTGTTTGTTTTGAGATGGTCTCTTGTTCTGTCACCAGGTTGGAGTGCAGTGGTGTGATGTTGTGCCAAGTGATTCTCCTGCCTCCCGAGTAGCAGGGATTACAGGCACCTGCCACCATACCCAGCTAATTTTTGTATTTTTAGTAGAGACCAGGTTTCACCACGTTGGCCAGGCTGGTCTCAAACTCCTGATCTCAGGTGATCTGTCCACCTTGGCCTCCCAAAGTGCTGGGATTATAGGCGTGAGCCACCATGCTTGGCCGAGAGTATTTTCTCTAAGAGTCCCATCAAGCCCAACCTGATCGGTTATATCACAACTATGTACCATTAATCACCTTTATTTTTAATTTAGCAACATTTCAAACTTAAAATTATTTAAAAAGACATTTTGTATTATGATCTCAAGGGAAAAAAGTCATTCCTTTCCATACAGAGAAAGTTATAAAAATAAACACAATGGCCCTGTGTTTCTTTGGTAAACATAGCTTGTAGAATACTTTTAGGGCCCCTTTGTGTGCATGTATGCACGTGTTTAAGAAACTAGGTCTTTTGTCCTGATGAGTTTCCCATTGTCTGGATTTTGCTGAGTGCATCCCCTGGTGTCATTTACCATGTTCCTCTGTCGCCTATGTTTTCTGTACACTGGAGTTTACAAGTATTAAAAGCTCAATCTTATTTAGGTTTGATCTCTTTTGGTAAGACTACATAGTTGATAGTGTGTCCATCCATCAGGAGGCAGTTAATGTCTCACCATCTCTCTTTTTGTGCCAAGAGCCATCAGAAGTTTGAGTGTTGCCAGCCTTATCCATCCATGATAAAGCTTTGTTCAGCTTTTCACCTCCTGGTTTCAATAGCCATGGATGGGCCCTGATTAGAGCTATTAAAATTAGGAGTTCATAAGTTGATTATTCTAATTCTATTATTTCTTCGTTACTAGCTATATCACTTCTTAGAGACAATTGCTTTCATAGAGTATGTGGTTGTTCCGAAAGACAGAATGTTTAGATTCTTTCCCTCCATGATTCAGAATAATGTGTTGGTTCTCGAGGATCCTCCAGAGGTGACATTGTTTGGATCCTGATTTGAAGAAACCATTTATAAAAAGACAGCCATGAGATTATTGGAGAAATGTGAACATACTGAATATTTGATGATATAAAGGAACAACTATTAATTTTTAGATATGATTGTGGCATTATAGGTTAAAATAATTTTAGAGCTATATGCTAAAGTGTTAACAGAAGAAATGATATAATGTCTGGGACTGGCTTCAAAATAATTCCTTGGGGAAGGGAGGGAAGAGTGGAGAAGAGGAGGAAGATACACTTGCAAATCAATGTTTTTAGTGTGTTATCTCTGTCCCTCCTAAAATGCCAATGATGTGTCCCTACACGTGGGGAACAGCAAAGGGCTGCTGCCTTGAAACTGCTCAGGGCAGGGTGCTGATGATGATGCCTGTGTTTCCCTTGCTCCAGTGCTATCATAGAGCACACCAACCGTGTCATCTTCCTGGAGGATGATGACATCGCTGCAGTGGCTGATGGGAAGCTCTCCATTCACCGGGTCAAGCGCTCGGCTAGTGATGACCCATCTCGAGCCATCCAGACCTTGCAGATGGAACTGCAGCAAATCATGAAAGGCAGGTGTCCTTGAGAGTCCCTGTGCAGCAGCCTTGGGAGCTGACCCTCCTGGTAGCACTCCTGACACCCTCTGCCTTGCTCTGGTAGAGACCACAGCCCTCCCTCCCTCTATGGCCACCAGGACAGGGCTGCAGGTGGCCTATGGCTTGCACAGTTGAGGGGATGTGGGGAGGCTGGCCTGGCACCTTCAAGCGGGGGCTCCTGTCTGCAGCCAGGTGCCAGGTCCTCCCTGCTAGAACTGAGCTCAGTGTGTCAGCTGCCTTCCTTCACCGACTCTGAGGGACACACTCCCACCCTCAGACATCATTTCTCCTCTGGGTGGGAGGTCTGCAGGTCTGCAGTAAATGGAGGTGAGGGGCACACTTTCTCCCTACTAGGAGAGCCTCTTTGTCTGCATCCACTTCTATCTCCCTGCAACCTCTACCCCACAGTGCAGCCTGAGCAAACTTTTAAGAACACGGATCAGCCCCTGTGATCAACCCCCTGCACAAAGCCCTCCAGTGGCTTCCTATTGTTTTTGGAATAAAATCCAAACTCCCTGCTGCAGCCCATAAACCCTCACACCCCCACCAGAGCCAAAGCGTGGTCCCACCTCACTCAACCCTCTGTCCCACTGTGCTCCGCCACAGCCCTTGCATTCACTGTTCTTCTCGTAGGACTGGTTCCTTTTCATCATCTCCAGCTCCCCTGAAATGTCACCCCCTCAGAGAGTCCTTCTCTGCTCCTGTGTCTGCCATGGTCCCTCCCCAGCCCTTCCCCTACAGTGGCCACCCCTTATTCCCCTACTTGCTTCATTTGCTTGTCGCACAAGTGCCAGGTCATGGGTGGCAGGCCGGGAGCACTGGCGATGTTGGCATCATGAGTGTGCGTATCCTAGAGAACACTGTCTACCCCGCCTGTGGGCGCCTCCAGAGCGTCAGGTGCAGCTACTGCATCAGGGTCTCAAACACCCTGCAGCCCCATTGTCCCATCAGCACCATCCAGCCCCACTCAAACCAGAGCCCTGGAAATGCTTGTGCGGCTGGAAAGGTTTTTATTACAGAAGCTAGGAGGGTATTTATTAAAAGGAAAATTGCCTGTTTCTTTGGGCCTGCTTAGCTGTATTTCCTTAAGTTGGTGGCTTTTTGGGACTAAAGCACTTTATTTTCTTTTGGCCTTGCTAAGGGGAGCACAGCCCAGAGGGACCAGCCAAGCCATTTGTTACTTGCATGTCTCTGGCAAACCCCTCCCTTCCTCAGCCTGCAGGATCCAATATGTAAATTGGAGATGATAGTCATGGTTCCTGACCTGCTTCCCTCTGAAGGTCCATGTCAGGCAGGATAATCCCTGGGGATGCCTTTGGGAATCTGCAGTCACCTTTACAGGAGTGGCTATCACTACTGCATAGGGAAAAGAAGTGAACTATTCCTAATGAAAAGCAGGAAACATAATGAAATTAAAACTGACCAGATGTTTATTGGACCAGGTAACTTCAGTGCATTTATGCAGAAGGAGATCTTCGAACAGCCAGAATCTGTTTTCAATACTATGAGAGGTCGGGTGAATTTTGAGACTAACACAGGTAATTCCTACATTCGGTGGGGAGCCTCTGCCTGTGCCTAGTCCCAGGGAATGTGGTCACTGTGTAGACTCAGCATTAACGCCCTGCTGTGTGCCCTGCAGTGCTCCTGGGTGGCTTGAAGGATCACTTGAAGGAGATCCGACGATGCCGACGGCTCATCGTGATTGGCTGTGGAACCAGCTACCATGCTGCCGTGGCTGTAAGTGTGACACATGCGCGGGGAAATCAACAGCAGTCTAGGGCCAGACACTGGGCTTCAATTTTATCACTCATTTGGCCTTCTGAATTTGGCTAAGCTCTTGTACCCATTCCTATGAGCTAGTGTGAGAAATGACACGGAGCCCTTTTAGATTTGAGGTGGCCTGTGGGTAATGAAGTCCTCTTGCCACCTGGACAGTGAGGTTTCATGTCACAAACTGTCCCTAGAAGCTCAGCTGCCCATGTCCCTGTTGTGCCCGTGACTGACTTTAGTCCTCATGCTTGTTGGCTTCAGACACGGCAAGTTTTGGAGGAACTGACTGAGCTCCCTGTGATGGTTGAACTTGCTAGCGATTTTCTGGACAGAAACACACCTGTTTTCAGGGATGATGTTTGCTTTTTCATCAGCCAATCAGGTAAGGGACACAGGCACGTGGCTAGCCTTCCGTCAAGTCAGCTCTGGGGTCTCTCTCCTTTTCTCATTCATCCAATTAAGTCCTCTGCATGGCCACCCTGTGCTGCAGTCCCTCTCTTGCAGCAGGTCATTTAACCCTTAGAGCCATGGATTACTGTCACTGTTGTATGGGGAGGGCAAGAGATGTCTAAGGCCATGCAGCCAGGGGGTGACTGAGCCGGAATTAGGCTGGAAATCCACACCTATTAGTTTTTCCCCTGCCCTGTGGCTTCTCTCTCTTCTTGCCTGTCCAGAACTTCAAGGACCACTTACTGAGGTGCTCATAAATGTTTGCTGATTTACGTTAATAGAAAAAACAACTCCTTTAACATTCTGTTAGGTTGAGAGTCACATGAAGGACCCAGTGTGGGCTCTGTGCCCAAGTGCCCAAGCCAAGCTGCCTGTGGCATGCAGTGCCCATGCTGCCCAGCAGGGGGAGGTGTGGGGAGATAGTACTCCCTTTCAGGGCCAAGCTAAACGCTCCCCATCTGGTGCCATCCCAACACTAGACTTGGACGTTTTCTTCAGCTGCCTCAGGGAGGTGATCCAGGGCCATAGGCTTGGAATCTCCTTGAGCTTATGGAGGATTTTTGAAATGTTTTAATTCTGGAGAATTCTAAACCTTTATAAAAGTAGAGATGTTCATATAATGAATTGCCTAGCCTCAGCACTGATCAACCAGCCCAGCTGGTGCTGGTCAGACACACTTACATTAAGCCCTCTTCTCCATGGGGTTACTTTCAAGCCAATCCCAGACATCATGATATTCATCCATATAAATACTTCAGGATGTATGATTAAAATGATAAAAGAAAAACATCTAACCACAGTGTCATTGTCATTACCACAACTAAAATATTTATTGTAGTGCTCAATTATCTACTGGGACTTTTTTTTTTTTTTTTTGAGATGGAGTCTCGCACCGTTGCCCAGCTGGAGTGCAATGGTGCGATCTTGGCTCACTGCAACCTCCGTCTCCTGGGTTCAAGCCATTCTCCTGCCTCAGCCTCCCAAGTAGCTGGGATTACAGGTGTGCCCCACCACGCCCAGCTAATTTTTGTATTTTTAGTAGAGACAGGGTTTCACTATGTTGGCCAGGATGGTCTCGATCTCTTGACCTTGTGATCCACCTGTCTCAGCCTCCCAAA
>PVKP010037849.1:0-21336 GCA_004027715.1 Plecturocebus donacophilus
GGGGAGTTGCGGGGAGATAGCATGGGGAGAAATGCCAGATATAGGTGAAGGGGAGGAAGGCAACAAATTACACTGCCACGTGTGTACCTATGCAACAATATTGTATGTTCTTCACATGTACTCCAAAACCTAAAATGCAATAAAAAATAAAAATAAAAAAAAAAGAATGCTTTTAAGAAATATTGCTTCCTACTAATTACTAAAGTATTTCATCTTTACCAGGAAAATTTCAAATTGTCAAAAAAATTTCTGGTCATTAGTTACTTTCATTTTATTGTGAAAAACTAAGAAATGTCCTGATTTTAGTCATGTGCTACATAACAACCTTTTGGTGGATGACAGACCACATACACAACTGTGATCCCGTAAGATTATAATACCATATTCTTACTGTAGTTTTTCTATGTTTAGATATCATTAGATATACAAATACTTACCATTGTCTTGTAATTGCCTACAATATTCAGTACAGTCACATGCTGAACAAGTTTGTAGCATAGGAATAATACACTAGACTATAGAGCCCAGGTGTGTAATAGGCTACACCATCTAGATTTGTATAAGTACACTCTATGAAGTTTGCACAGTGACACATTTCTCAGAATGTATGTCTGTTGGTAAGTGACATATGACTGAATATTTCTTAGAATAAAGTTGCTAACATATATGGTATCTTTTCTTCTTTAAAACCAAAATCCCATGTTGAAAAGAGATGTGTTTACTTAAACGTATTTACTTTCTAACCTGGTGTTCTTTTCATGAAAAAACAACAACCCCTCCAAGAAAAACCCTGTTTACTAAAAGCTGAAACAAATGTTAGTTCATTGTTGCAATATGAAACCATAAAGTGTAAATTCTTGATTCAGTTATTTGGTAATGTTTTTTAAATAATAAAAATTTCTTATAAATTCAACTTAAGGGCTTAATGGACTGTGAATATGTGTGCTGGCTTATATTCTTATGCTATTTAAAACTAATGTGACTGGAATGCATCTATTTAACTATATGTCAATGTCATTTACTTCTTATATTTGTGAGAAAGTTATATCTAAATTATTGTAATATTAACAAATCTCAAATTATTTTTATGCTATAAAATATATACTCTAAGACTTGTAATGAAACTTCTGTTTCTAGATAGGTGATCTACAAAGGGATCTTTGTGAAAGTTTTATAAGATTTTTTAAAATTGTGAAATATAATTCGTATTTAGAAAAGTATCTTAAACAAATACGTGTGTACAGTTTAATAAAGTGAAGAACCATGTAAATACTACCCAAATCAAGAAATGAAATATCATCTGTGTAAAGTCCTCCACATTCTTCTGCCTGGTCATAATCTCCCAATTCCCTAGAGTTTATCAGTATTCTGACTTTCATTATTTCCTACCTTTTCTTTGTAGTTTTAAAAATAAATACATCCTTAAATAATGTAGTTTAATTTTTCCTATTTTTGAACTTTATATGTATGAGTGGATCATGGTGTATGTATGCTTTTGTGTCTTGCTTTTTGGCTTAACTTTGTGAGATTAATCATGTGGTGTGTGCAAGTGTAGTTATGAAATGTCATGGCTGTATAGTATTTCATTATATAAAAATCCATGTAGCTGGATATTTAGGCAGTTTCTAGATTTTGGCCATTGTGAACATAGTTGCTATGAACATTTTTATACCTATAGCCTGGTGCACATGTGTGAGAATTTCTTAAGAATAGAGTGATATGTAGATTTAGAGTATGTGTATCTTCTACTTTAAATAAAACCAACCACTGCTTTTGCTTTTTTTTTAACTTAGTCCCATTAAAGTGCATCAGACTTTTGCTGCTCCACATCCATACCAATATTTGATTATTGTCAGCTGTTAATACTTTTTATCAATCCTTTTGCTTAATTTTTTATTGGGCTTTTCCTTCCAAATCATTTTGTAGGATTTCTAGAATTTGAGTAAAATCAATTTTATTTGTTGAAAATACCTTCTTTCATTTGATGACTTGTCTCTTCACACTTTTTATAGTTCTTGTGGACAGAGTTATTAATTTTAATATACTTTAATATATCAGAAGTTTCCTTTATAGATTAGTGTTTTTTTAATGATTTGAATAGGAAACCCATGTCACTAAGATCATGAAGTTAATCTATTAAGTACTAGAAGCTTATAAATTTGTATTCACATTTCACCTTCAATCCACCTGGAATTGATTTTTCTGTGTGATGGGAGTGCAGTTACCTTTTAGTTAATGAAGTGTCTCCGCTTATTTGTTGTTAAAAGGCTGTTCATATTCCATTGCTTTACAGTGCAGTGTTGCTGCCTTCCTGAATCAAATGTCCATGCGTGAGTCTTTCTCTGTACTCTCTAATATGTTCCATTGGTCTGTTTATCTTTTCACTAATACCACACTCTGTTAATCACCTTAACTTTTTATTTTTATTTTTTTTGAGACAGAGTTTCACTCTTGTCATCCAGGCTGGAGTGCAATAGCATGATCTTGGCTCACTGCAACCTCTGCCTCCTGGGTTCAAGCAATTCTCCTGCCTCAGCCTCCTGAGTAGTTGGGATTATAGGCATGTGCCATGACACCCAGCTAAGTTTTATATTATTAGTAGAGTCAGGGCTTCACCATGTTGGCCAGGTTGGTCTCCAACTTCTGACCTCAGGTGATCCACCCACCTCAGCCTCCTAAAGTTCTGGGATTACAGATGTAAGCCACCATGCCTGGCCTAATCACCCTTTTTATTGTTTTGTTATCTGGTAGAGCAAGTCCTTGTTCTTTTTCAAGATTGTCTTGGCTGTTCTTGGTCTTTTATATTTCTGTATACATTTTAGAAACTGCATAGCAAGCTCAACAACACAATACCCCATTGGGATGAGTGGAGTTGGGAGGGCTTTGACATCTTTGCAATTTTGAGTCTACCTGTCCATTAACATGGTACATATGTGCATTTATTGAAAAATTTTCTTAGTGTTTCTTAGAAAAGTTTTATAATTTACCAGACAGAGATGTGTGGTGCATCTTGTGTTATACTGATTACTAGGTACTTGACTTTTTTCATGCTGTTATGTTACCTGTTTTAAATCCCATTTTCTAACTGATCATACTGGTGTATAAAAATGCAGTTGATTTTAGAAAGTGCCAAACAGTTCCCTCGAGTGGCTTTCCCACCAACAATGTATGAAAATTCTAGTTGTTCCTCATCTTTATCAGCACTTTGAATTGTCAGTATCTTTGTTTTATCCATGAAAGCATTCTTTATGATAGATGTGTAGTGGTATTTCTTCATAGTTTTAGTATTCATTTCCCTAATGGCTTATCCTGCTGAACATTTTTTCATGTGCTTGTTTGCTACTGATATATCCTCTTTAGTGAAGTATCCTCAAGTTATTGCCCACTCAAATTGTTTTTTATTTTTAATGGTAAAAAGATATTTATTTAGACTTAGCCAGCTGGACTCAGTTTAGATGACGCCAATCTTGTTGGTAACATACAAAGCAACATAAGCAGGAGCCAGTTAAACATACACCTTCTCTCCACTGGGCCTGATTGATCTGGCCACATCAGTGTCGCACAGCTTCTCCATATCCTGTTTGCTCTGGTGCTTGATGGCTTTGGCATCCACAATGACCTAAAGTGTGTTGTTATCTTGTTTTCTTCATGGCAGACTGAATGGTCAGGGGGAATCAGGCAGAGTGGTAAAGTTTGTTTCTCCTGGGGGCACTCTTCTGAGGATATCTGGGCTGTCTCTAGAGCTGCAGTGTCTTGGGCTGCTAGAAGGTGGGTAAAGTGCAGATATTCCTTTTTGTATGTGGCTGTGGATGCTTTCCAGCACTGCCTTCTTGGCCTTCAAAGCTTTTGCTTTGGTTTCAGCTTTGGGAGAGGCAGGAGCTTCCTTAGGTGTCATCTTGTCTGAATTGTTATGTTGTTGAATTTTGAGAGCTAAGGATCCAAGTCTGTTGGATATGTGATTTGAAAATATTTTCTTGGTTGGGTGGGGTGGCTCATGCCTATTAATCCCAGCACTTTGGGAGGTGAAGGCAGATGGATCACTTAAGGTCAGAAAGTTTGAGACCAGCCTGACTAACATGGTGAAACCCCATCTCTACTAAAAATACAAAAATTAGCTGGGCATGGTGGTGCATGCCTGTAGTCCCAGCTACTTGGGAGGCTGAGGCAGAATTGCTTGAACCTGGGAGGCAGAGGCTGCAGTGAGCTGAGATCACACCACTGCATTCCAGCCTGGGTGACAGAATGAGACTCCCATCTCAAAAAAAAAATTTTTTTTTCTTTGCATATATACCTTGTCCATTCTCTTGGATGTGTCTCTGTTAAGGCAAACATTTTTAATTTAGATGAAGTCCCATTTATTAGTTTTTTGAAAGGATCATAACTTTGGTGTCATTTCTAAGAACTCTGCTTAACCGTAGCTTATGAAGATATTCTATATATTCTTTTAAAGTTTTATCATTTTACATTTTAAATTTATGACCAATTTTGAGTTAATTTTTATATAAGGTATGAGGTTTAGATCAAGGTTCTTTTTTTTTCCTTTACCCTTAGTATTTATGGCAAATACAGATGATCAATTGTTCTGACACTATTTGTTGAAAAGACTGTCTTCCACTCAGTAACTTTTACATCTTTGTCAAACATCAGATGTCTGTATTTGTGTGGGTTTATTCCTGGACTCTATTTTATTCCATTGGTCTATGTGTCTCTTTTTGCCAATACCACACTATCTTTATTACTTTAGCTTTATAGTAAGTTTTAAAGTCACACAGCTTGATTTCTTCAACTTTGTCTTCTTTTTCAAAATTGTTTTAAACTATCCTACTTCCTTTTCTCTTTCATATAAGTTGCACAAAATCTTGTCCATGTCCACCCCAAGATACTGCTGGGATTTTGATAGGGATGGTGTGAAATCTACAGGTCATTTTGGGGAGTATCAAGTCTTCATTGCTTTCTTTCATCACCCTTCTTGTTTGTTAATATATGCATTTAATATTATAAATCCCCCCTCTCAGCACTGCCTCCTACAAATTTTGGTATGTTGTATTTTTTGTTTGGCTCAAAATATTTTAAAATTTCCTTTGAGACTTCTTCTTTGACCCTACAGTCATTTAAAAATGTGTTAATTTCAAAATATATGGCTATTTTCCATGTATCTCTCTAGTTCAAATCTATTATAGTCTGATAATCTACTTTGTATGATTTCTATTCTTTTAGATTTGGTGAGACTTGTTTTATGGCCCAGAATATGGTCTATCTTGGTAAGTGTTCCATGTACACTGAAAAAAGACTATTTTGCTGCTGTTGGTTAGAGAGTTATATAAATATCCACTAGGTTGCATTGACGGAGTGCTTTTCAGGTTAGCTCTAAGCTTTCTGATTTCCTGCCTACTTTTCCCATCAGTTACTGGAGAAGAGTGTTGATGTCTCCCACTTAAATCATGATTTTGTCTATTTCTCCTTACAGGTCTGTCAGTTTTTACTTTTTAAGTTTATGAACATTTAGGTTTTTTTTTTTCTAAATGTCAAGAAGAGGGGACTGATCTTGGGTGAGTCTGCTCTCTAGATGAGGCTGGCAGATGAACAGTGATGGCACTCCCAGAAGTTAGGATAAGAAGTCATTTATTCTTGATGCTGGATCTGGACATACCACAGCATCTACCAGAAGGAGTATTTAGAGTTTTGTTTCTGGTTATATTCTAGTGATATTTTCCTAGGAATTGGTCCATTTTGTATAAACTTTCAGATATATTGGTATAAAATTATTCTCAAAGTCTTCCTACTTTTAATAAATAGATTCTCTGTAGTTATACCCTTTTCATTTTTTTTTTTTTTTGAGATTAGGCAGAGAAACTGAACTGTGATGTGTTCTCAATGGAACACCACATACAACCTTACATTGAGTTCTGTGATAGGATGACCTTTCCTATCTCCTAACCTGTCCCAAGTTAGAATACGAAGCCTGGGCCTTTACATTCCCACATTCATCAGTTGGCTGCCCCAAAGGCCTCTAACAAGAAAAGGAAAACAGGTACAAATAACCAGTATCAAAAATGAAAAGGGTACTCAGCCTTCGTCTTCTAACTTGGGACAGGTTAGGAGATAGGAAAGGTCATCCTATCTCAGAACTTGATGTAGGGTTGTATGTGGCATTCCATTAAGAACACATCACAGTTCAATTTCTCTGCCTAATCTTGTTTCCTTCCTTTCCCTTATACAGTTGTGGATCAAAAGCACTCCCGAATCTATTATCTATTTTATTAGCCTTTAAAAATAACTGGTCAGGTACAGGTAATCACAAGGGCTGGTTTCCTTTAATTCACTTTTATCCTGAGGAGTAAGCCCTTAAGTATCCTAGATCAGTCCTAGGTATATCACTGAGGTCTGCTGGACACAATTTAAGTTTTTGTTTATTTTTATGAGGTATTCTAGACACTTGCAAGGATGGGGCAATGTAAAGGGTTAGTTCAAATAAATGGTGTATTAACAACATATTTACAACATCTTCAAAATGATTATTGATTCTTAATTACTCCTCCTAGCTCCCCAAAGACGGATGACACAAATGTATAGTCAGTGGGAAAAAAATGTCAGAAAATGTGAGTCACTGTAATGGGATGGGAAGGAAGAAAAGAGCCAGCACTTATCAAGTACCTTCTATGTACAAACTGCCATTTCAGACTCATAGCAGTCCTGGAAGGTAGGTATCACTCAGTATCTTTGTTTAACAGATGAAGAAACCAAAGAAGTGGCTGATTCAAAGTCATGAAATTGGGGAGTTGGGCTCTGAATCCAGATTGGTCTAATCTCAAAGCCTTGTTCTCTTTCCACTGCAATATTCGAAATGAAAACAAAGGTCTTCGTTAGTGATTCCAAATGTGTGACATAGTTTTTACCTGCTGTCCCAAGTTGCGTTTGGAAATACAGAAGCAGGATTAATGTCACTGATTGTAGTTTTAATTGTCATTAACATTTTATTTGTCTTGTAAACACTGACTCCACATGAGTTTTAAGACTCAGGCTATCCATAGATTGTGAGCCCACTTGTCTTTGGCAAAGTATGGTGCCCGGCCCAGTGCTGTGGGTTGATAAATAGTGAATTTAACTGAATATTACAGTCAGGAGAGTCCCTTCTTGCCCCTGACCCATAGAGAAGCAGTGGGCAAGTCACCTTACCCCAGTCTCCCAGTGCAGATAAATGCTTTCATAAGCTCCAACGTCTCTTCATGCTCCAAAATAATTATTTAAAAACTCAGCAAAAGACTTTGTTTCAATAAGGAATATTTATTAAGAAGACATGTTAACATGCTTAGATACAAAGTAAAAACATGCCACTCTCAGTGAAATGTAAAGAAAAAAATTCACATGAAGAACAAAATTGTTTTCAGAGAAATTGTGTGTTTTATAGTCATCACATGTCCATTTGCATATTAGAAAATTATTAGCATTGGTAAACTTTTTTTCTCAGTCTTTAACTCTTTTTAAAGTAACTTTTTGGCAATGTGAAGTTCACAATATAAAATTTGCATTGAAGTCTGATAGGAAATTATAGACTTCTCCAAGCCTTTGAGAATAGAAATGTGATTGAAGATTTGCATTCCCAGATGCTGCCTACAGCAGTTTCCTTTCAAGAAATCAAATGTTCTTCATTATCACATGATAAGGATCGGTTTTCAGAGGAAAATTTTTAGGGCACATTAATTCTTGGAGAGTACTATAATTTTTAGTTAATATGAGTAAGTAAATCTTTATAGAGGGTGTCAGTCACCAAGAATTTGGCTTTTCCAAAGACTATTATTTCCTCATGCCTGAAAATAAAATTCTATCAAGTTTGTGTATTTCTATAATTAGATGTATACGTCTAATAACATCATCTAAAATAGTAATAATGATAACTACCATGTATTGAACACTTACTCTGTGCTAGGCACCAAGCTAAGCACTTTACATATATCATCCCATTTAATGTTTACAATAACTTAAGTATCATTAGCCCCACTGAATAAACAAGAAAATTGAGGCTTAGAGAAGTTAAACAAAAGCCAAGTTCAAACAATGTAAGTGGAGGAATTAGGAGTTTAAGGCAAGTCTGTCTTACTGTGATACAAAGTCAGAGTACCTGATCACTATATTGTATGCCATCAGTGAGAGACCCCTGACCTGCTGAGATGAAGCTAAATGCATAATAACTCTGTGATATATTCACAAAAGTGTAATTTGCATCATTAGAATAAGAAGCAAGACCAAGCCAAGTGGACACAAAAATTCCTGCTCATTTAAATATTTTTATTTACATGTCTTTTTCCATCATCATGACTCTAATAAGATTATAAATCACAAACACTGGAATACATGCAACACATTCCACAAAGGAACAAAAATGTACAGCACTATGGAATAAACCCAAATTTATATACAAAGTGCTTTTAAAAAAAAAGACCGTGTGACATATTCAAACCACATTTATTTGAATACTTTCCAATAATTACCAAGGGCTACATCATTTATAAATAATATTTAATCTCCCCTATTTTCTTTTTTAAGCCAGAATTTGTGTTTCAACTAAGTGAACAGCTATTCCATTATGTAATATTAAAGGCAAGTCACATAGCATCAAAATGAAACCGGTGCGCTTCTTGTCGTTTTTCTCTATCATCTGCTTTCTGAAAAAGAAGTTTAGACTCATTTATAAATGGTAGGAGAATGTTATGAAAAGACTGATTTCAGAAATACACAGTGATTCATTTTTAGAGGTCTCCAGCAATTAGTAGATAATAGATATGATTTCCTAATGCAATAATCCTAGGAAATATTATTGTAGTTTATAGTAGCTATTTTATAATTAATGATCTAATTGAATAAAAAAAAGAAATACTTAAATATTTAAGGCACGTTAAATATTTAGGGTCCTTAAATACTTAGCTTCTTATCATTTACTATCTATTGGAAAACATGAATAAGCACTAGATTCTATAAGGATAAATCAATGATTGCATTTTTCTCTCATTCTTAACACTGATGTTAATAAACAAATCTAGTGGGTGGGTGTAGTGGTGGCTCATGCCTTTAATCCCAGCACTTTGGGAGGACAGGGAGTGTCCTCACTTGAGGTGAGGAGTTCGAGACCAGCCTGGCAAACATAGTAAAACCCCGACTCTACCAAAAAAATTCAAAAATTAGCTAGGGGTGATGGGCACCTGTAATCTCAGCTACTTGGGAGGCTGAGGCAGGAGAATCGCTTGAACATGGGAGGAGGAAGTTGCAGTGAGCCAAGACTGCACCACTGCACTTCAGCCTGGGTGACAGAGTAAGACTCCATCTCAAACAAAACAAAACAAAAAACAACAAAAAACAAATCTAAACTAATTATATTAAAGTACTAATATACTAATTATTTTTTGGTTAACTTGTTAATTTAGCAGTTATTCATTGGCCCTTTGCTCCCAATACTTCCAATACGAATACTGTGTTTGGTATTTTAAGATTAAAAGAACCTCAGTTTTGTACCTTGTCCTCCAAAAAGACAAATGCAAAACATATTGTATATCTGTAGTTCAAGATAAACAGTGAAAAATGTTACGAAGTCTAAGAGACTACTTCTAGATTCGGGTGAGGAAAGGGAAAGCTTTCAAAAGACAATGGAAAGCATTTGAAAACACAGAAATGGTGGGAGCAGCATTCACTCCAAGCTGGCGGTATATCAGTAATCATGAGAGGGCTGGAAGGAGCATGGATATGTGAAAGGAACTGGTAAAAAAAAAAATAAGACTGTGGAGTCACATGTAAGTCATATGCTGGCCAGGCCAAGGATTTTATACATAAAAGTCACCAGAGCTTTTTGAGCAGGGGAGTGACATGATGAAGGCTAAACTGAATGATGAGTCGTCTGGCAGCAGTGTGCTAAATGGAATGGAAAGGGGAGAGAACAGAAGGAGAGAGACCAACTAGGATGTAAGAAGGGGCTGGGCTGAAGCAGTGTGGTAGAAATGTAGAAGTGGAGTCAACTGAAAAACTTCTTATGGAGGCAGAGTCCATAGGCAAGTGATGAAATCTTAAAGGTAAGTAAGAGAGATGAAGCTTTAGAATGCTGGTTTAGAGGTATTTGTAAGTCATCTAGGTTGAGCTATCATGGTGACAGTTGGAAATGGAAAAGGACCTTTAGAGATAAGAGCTGGGGATATCCAAAGCCATGATTTTAAATAAAATTGGCAGGGAAAGTGTTGAAAGAAGAGGGCCAGGGGCAGGCACTGTGGAAAGCTTGCACTGAGAAAATGGTAGAAGGAACCAGCCAGCTTGCGTAAAGAATCGGTTAAATAGGTTCTACCTCTTTGAGATACCACACTGCCACAGGAGACACAGTATATACGTGGTCAAATATATACTTGTGCTTAAAACTTTAATTTTGGGCCACTGCATAATTATTGTTATAAGCTCACAATGTTTATGCTGTAATCAGATCTACTGAGGAATTAATGAAATTAATTTCCTTTGCTTTGTAGATCAAGAACTATGTAATCTTTCAGATGATATTCTGATACTTCTGGACAAAGTATGTATGGTTGTCTTTGATCTTACTGTTAAGTTGCAATCTTCAAGTTAACTGAATATGTAATTTCATGTTATTGTTTTTGATATATAAAGGAATGATTTTTTAAAAGCGACAAACGTATGAACATTTATAGAACAACTAATATGTTCTATTTTTCATACATTAAAAGAACAAAGACAGTAAGTTTAGTTAGCAGAAAATGATTATGATGGCATGATGATCCAGAGTGTAGGTGCAAAAAAAGAAAAACACCTTTCTTTTGTGCTACAAAGAAGCGCTTTTTCGAGGGCATTAATTGGAACCCATATACAAATAGAAATTAGCTTTTCAATTATATCTAAACTGCTAATAAACTTATAGTGATAGCTTCTTTTTTTCTTCACATAAACATTGCATAAAAATCTTTTACATATTTGGGAGTTTTGTTTTCAATTATTATTTAGAGTATTATATTAAAGAACAGAAATCAGTTTAATGCAAAGAATACTTAATAGATGAAAAATATGTTTGCGGCTTTTTCCTTTTTTTTTTTTGAGACAGGGTCTCACTTCTTTTGCCCAGGCTAGAGTGAAGTAGTGCAATCACAGCTCACTGCAGCCTCAACTTTCTGGGCTCAGGTGATTCTCCCATCTCAGCCTCCTGAGTAGCTGGGATTACAGGCTTGTGTCATGGTGCCTGGCTAATTTTTGTATATTTTGTAGAGATGAGGTTCATGTTGCCCAGGCTAGTCATGAACTCCTGAGCTTGAGCCATCTGCCCACCTCAGCCTCCCAAAGTGCTGGGATTACAGGCATGAGCCACCGCTCCTGGCTGTTTATTGCTTTAGTTGTTATCTTCTGCCTAAACTTTGAGAAAATAATTTAACCTGTTTGTACTCTAATTTCTTTAAAAGAGATAGCTGTTAATCCTAGCCAAATAATGTCCATGGCTTTATCAGTAGATACAGAACACAAATTCATTTTAAAAATTATCATTATTTTTCAGGTCATTATGAAACTGTTTCTAAATGCCTCTTGATTTCTGAGTGATCACTTTATTACTATTGTAAAGCATCCAACACTTATGAATTGATAGGAGATATTAGTAATTTCCAAGGATAAAAGAAATTATCATCAATAAAATGATGCTTTGAAAAGAACTTGAAAAATGAGGAAATTCTAATCATACGAAAAAAGTTTAAAATAAATATAGTGTTTTTAAAGAGCAATGTATGTATTACTAGAATAAATTAACCAAAGTTAATGTTTCATTTAAATGAACAAACCTTTTCTTGCCAATGTAAAATGCCAATTATTGCCAAGATGAAAACACACACACCGATGAGAGCTATAGCAGTAAGCAGAACAATATTACTTGGTGTAAGATACAGTTTGGCACTCCAACTGTAGATAAAAACAGAACAGATTAAAATTACAAATTTTACTTAAAAATAACAGTTATATTGAGGCTCCAAAGCAAAATAGCTTATTAATTAATGAAACAGTCAATTTATTCATTAAACCATTCATTCATCTGTTCATTCATTATAAATAAAACAAAAGCAATTAAAATCAGATAGTGCTGAGAATATTGATAATGCTGTGGTTTATATTTTACTTAGACAATTGAAGTAGAATTTTTGATGAGATATTTCAGTATTTTTCATTTCTAAGTTTGATCCCATGAGAATTATTCTTAGGTAAATGTATCTAAGGGTACTTTGGACAATCATAGACATCTTTTTTACAGCTTGATCTACCTACTTAATTTGAAATCTTGAACTCTAAAATGAGGTAGTCACATGAGCCTGGAAGCCTTCTGTATCATCTTATTTTTGACCTGTGTCATATATATATGACCAACAAAAACATAAATATTTTGCATGTTGATGGCTTGTGCAAAACTTCTATAATTTTTGTATCATGTTGGAGGGTTTACATTACTACAATGACTTTTAGGTTGAGTCACTTAGAAAATCACTTACAAAATCACCTTTAGGTCCTCACTGTTAATGGCAATATACAGACTAGAGGTCTTTAAAAATTAGAACTAGCTCTTTCCTTCTAAAACAGTTCATGTAATACAGCATTTACACACCCTGAAAAGCCTAAAACTAAGGGCTGTATCACCAACACTGCAGGTTGTTATATACACATAACTTTTTGTTCTCCCTAGAAATAGGTAATGGATATATTTATTTTAAAAGTTTAATAAAGGTAAGAATGTTCTGGTAAATAGCAAGTAGCTATTGACTTTTTCTAGGATAATTAAAATTTATTGATCCGTAAGTTAGCCTCTAGTCAAAAAACCTCAAAATACACCTCAAACTAAAATCAATTTGGTTTTCATTATGTACATAAATTTGCAAAGAACTTTTCTTTGGAAAGACTAAGAGAAACATGAAAAAATGTTGAGATTATGGAAAAAAGCTATGGTATAGTTTTCTGGAAATTCAGAAGAGTAAGTAAACCTTAAGAAAACAAATACTGTTAATTAGTTGAAAGCTACTCTTAGTGTTGTACTCAGACTTAAGAAAACAGTTCTTTTGTGAGATGTTTTTGGTAGTTCTACTTTTAAAGAAGATTTTTAACAAATCAGGAATATAAGTATTTTGGTAAAAAAAAAAAAAAAAAAAAAGACAAAAGCCAATCCTCAGTTTTCTGCACAGAGGCAGTCTTACCAGTTTCTTGCATATCCTTTCAGAGATATTTTATACATACATGAACATGTATGTGTAGATATCTTCTTTTTTAATCACATTGGCTGCTCGTTATACATACTCTTCTACATTTTACTGTTGCTTCGTTTGTTGTTGTTGTTGTTTTTTAGCTTACCACTCCATCTTAAGGGACTGTTCTATGTCCGTGGCAATGAAAAAAGTCCTGATACTGAACTGTATAGAAGTATCATACTTTATATAGTTTCTTACTCATGGTCCAGATTTTCTAGTTTTACTGTAAATTTCATCTATAGAAAACTAACACAAACATACAATACAGGCTCATTAAAAAAAATCTGAACCAGAACTATAACTGTTTCAATGATGTCATCTTATTCCAAGAATAATGCTGTAACAAAGTTCTTTTCTTAAGCAGTTTGGTTCTAAAGCCCATTAATCTGTCATAAAATGCATCTGCTCAGTTGTGCTGGTAAATTGGCTCTGAGGTAGAGAGGGGTGGGGGAAGCCCTGATAATGTTACCTGCCAATTTTCATGGAGTAGATTCTCCCACCATAACTGATTTCAGTGTGACTTCACTGAATAGAGATGCACAGAGTCAGCTCATGAGGTGGCACAGCTGGTTTTGGCACTCAACACAGTCGATCAAGACATTTAATAAAGAATGATGAAGCCCGTATTTTCAGAGGGAATGTAACAAGCAGGGGACCCCACTGATTACATATTCATAGATAAATTCACCATTTCTTTTTGGTTATTTTCCCTTATTGATATTTGTCTAGCATATTTTTCTCTATGAAATTTAAATGTTAGGGAATGCTTTTATTGCCTAACTTAAAAAGAATAGAATCAATCTAGGAATTTAAATAAAAATGAACAAAGATAAATTAAGGATTTCGAGTTAAATGCTGTATTATGAAATGAATGTATTCTGCTAATAAGGACAAAAATACCTGCTGCTCACTTAACTAGCACTGTGTTAAGTATATTTCATCTTCAGATGCAGAAACTGAGCCTTGCAGAGGACAAAGGACTGGCTCCTAGTCTTGCAGTCAGTCAGCAATGGAGCTGAATTTTTCTAGCCTACATCTATTTAACTCTAAAATTTGTGCCCAACCACTGGGATATATACTGCTTCTCAAATAATTTATTTAAAAGATCAGTGCTTTATACAAAGATTTAGTATCCTGAAAATTTGAATTTATAACTAGTAAACTGAAGAGCAGTTTATTTAAGTGGAATATGTATAAATCCCTAATGAGTTAACCTGATGTTTTTCTAATAGGATTGAATTTGTTCTTCATGAAAAATATCTGGGACCTTTTATGTAAGTATGTTTAGTCATTTGAAGTTTGCCATAAGCAAATTAAGGGATGGGTACTCATGGGAACACAGCAGGAATATGAGAGAGTTTAAAAGACATCACTATATCTATAATTCAGAGTCAGCGGTGTCTTTACCAAATCAGTTCAAGCAAGGACATTACCTTCGAGGGACATTATGAGGGTATGGAATGACAATTAGCTGGGAATTTGGAATGATTGCAGTCCACTCTTGTTTTCGTATAGACTGGAAGAAGAAGAATTTAAGATTTAACATTCAGTACATTTAAAAAATACAATTATTATTCTGAATAAATAAGGAAAAATCTCAACTACTTTGAGAGATTCAACTTCTAGGTATGTATTAAGCTATGTTTACCAATATTAAGCCAAAAATAAGGCTTTTGTATCATCTGTTGGAAAACTTTCTCATCTTTTCAGGGAAAGATTTTACATATATATGTATGTATTTGAGACGGAGTCTCGCTCTGTCACCCAGGCTGGAATGCAGTGGCGTGATCTCGGCTCACTGCAAACTGCACTTCCTGGATTCAAGCAATTCTCCTGCCTCAGCCTCCGGAGTAGCTGGGACTACAGGTGTACGCCACAATGCCCAGCTAATTTTTTGTATTATAGTAGAGATGGGGTTTCGCCGTGTTTCCCAGCTGGTTGTGAACTCCTGAGCACAGTGATCCACCTGCCTCGGCCTCCCAAAGTGCTGAGGTTACAGGCAAGAGCCACTGCACCCGGCAGGAAAGATTATATTTGTGTTTTATGAATTCATTCATTCAACAAATATTTATTAGACACTTATGTAGCAGGCAGTGTTCAAAGGGTTATATACAAATGCTGCTTGGAGCTAAAATTCAAGTTAAGGGGAGACTGACAGTAAAGCAAGTAAAATAATACAATGATACATATTATATATAATACTTACACATATGTATAATAATAGTATTTATGTTAGTAAAATATTTTATGTACATGTTAGGTGATGAAAAATGTTAGGAAGAAAAAGCTGGATAGAGGGATAGGTGAGGTTTATGTGAGAGGAGAGGGAAAAATTACATGGTATCTTCAAATCATGATATGCTCTATGTAAGATAAGATTAGGTCACTACCAATACATTTTTCTTTATTCGCTGAAGGGAATAAAAATATTTTATTTATTTGAATTCAAATTCAATTAGGTTCAAATTAATTTAAACAGTGAATATTAAAACATAGATTAACTGTAAACAAAATGAATTTTTACTCACTTTTTCTCCAGATGGACGGGGAATACCAACATAGAGATGGTCAAGAAAATTTGCACTCCGACCTAAACCAAGTACGTTGTATGGTAGTTGGAGAGCTAAATGTGCAGATTGGCTGAGTTGGCCAGCTAGAATTATTCAATTAAAAAAAACATTAAAAACATATCTGGAAACACTGCTCCCATCAAATACAAAAATGATAAAATGTTAAAAATATAAGTATTAGAATGTATCATGTTTAAAAATGTGAAGTGAAACATACAGTTCGTTATTATCAATGATTCACTTTTTTCTTTTTTTGAGACATGGTCTCACTGTCACCTAGGCTGCAGTGCAGTAGCATGATCACAGCTCACTGAGCCTTGACCTCTCAGGCCCAAGCTATCCTCCTATCCCAGCCTCCCGAGTAGCTGAGACCACAGGCGTGTGCCACCATGCTGAGCTAATTTTTAAATATTTGTAGAGATGGGGTTTCATTATGTTGCCTGGCCTCAAACTCCTGGGGTCAAATGACCCCTCTGCCTCGGCCTCTCAAAATGCTGAGATTATTGGCATGAGCCACCATGCTCAGCCAGTTATTCACTTTTTAAGGAAAACAGCTTTAATGAGATATAATTCACATACCATACATATCACCCATTTAAAGTGTACAGTTAAGTGGTTTTGAGTATATTCAAAGAATTGTTCAGATATCACCACAATCTAATCTTAGAACATTTTTATCACTTGAGAAACTCTATACATATTAGCAGTCATGTCTGTTTCCAACCCACACACTTCCAGCTGTATGTAATCACTAATCTGCTTTCTGACTCTACAGATTTGCCTGTTCTGAAGGTTTCATATAAATGCAGTCATACAATGTGGTCTTTGGTGACTGGCTTCTTTCACTTAGCATGTTTTCAAGGTTAATCTATATGTTAGCATGTTTCCATACTTTATTACTGTTATTTGCCAAATATTACTGTTATGTTATATAAATTTAGTTTCATTAATTTCATTAATTGATGGACATTTCAGTTATTTCCATTTTTGGTCATTATGAATAATGGTATGAACATTCATACACGGGGTTTAATTTTGTATTTACGTGTTTTCCTTTTCCTTGATTATGTAACTAAGAGTGTTGAACATCATTAGGAACTACTGAACTGTTTCCAAAGTACCTGCACCATTTTATGTACCAGCAATGGATGATGGTTCAAATTTTTCGACATCCTCAATAACACTTTTTATTGTGTCTTTTTTATTACAGCCGTTCTCGTGGTTGTGAAGCGGTATTTCATGTAGTTTTTACTTGCATTTCCCAAATTACTGACAGATGTTAATCATGAAAATGATGAATAAGCAGTTGAAGGAAGCTCAACTACACACACATGCACACACACACACACACACACTCACTCACTCTCACTCTATCTCTCTCTCACTCGTGTCAATTAAGTAAGGCATCTGGCCTTTGAGGCACATTTTCTGTTGTCTTTTTTTTTTTAAAGAAATATGTATTAGCATACTTTCCTGTTTCTTTGTAGGTCTTATAATATTTGTTGAAAACTGGACCTTTAAGATAACAGTGACAACTGTGGTATCACGTAACCCCACTCAAGGGCTTGTTGTTTTTGTTACTGTTTATTTGTTTAGTAGCTTTTTTTTTTTTTTTCATTTAGTGAATTCTGTGGATTCTGTATTTCCTGAAGTGGTTGCCCCCAAGTTCTTTTTAATTTTAATTTTTAAAGTTTTTATTCTACATCTGGCTTCCTACTTGGCATACTTGGGTCAGTATTATTTAGTGGTCAGCCAGTGATTTGTTGTAAGATTTCCCTAAATATCTTTCCTGTACATCTTCCACTCTTTGTCAAAGTGATTTGTGTGTGAAGGCATGTCTTCAAAGTTCAGACAGTTTAAAGGACAGCCTTAGTTTTCATTTCCTGCTTACGTAGGGCTACATGGTGAAGCAGAAGGGAGCTGAGTATTCGAATGAGGTGCTTTCCTTTCTAGGAATTTGCAGAGTCTTCTAGATCCTCAAGAATATGTTGTAGCTTTTCAAAGCTGCCTATGTTTTCCAGTTTTCTAAGACTTCTTCTTCTGTTTTGACCAGGATCTTGTTTCCTTCACCTTTAATCACAGGCTCTGGTAACTGAGATGTTGCCAGCAGATAGATTACTGTTGTTTTTGGTAATGCCCTAGTCAAATGAAATAGCCAAGATATCGAGAATGAAGATTTTCCAGGGAGTTGCTAGTTCAGACAAAATGTTGATAGTAATAGGGATGGAGATTTTCATGCAGTTCCAAGGAGGTCAGTCATATCCATTGGCTGTGAAGCTGCTGGCTTTCTATGGCTACTGCACTACTCAATTGAGAAGGGAGGCAGGATGAGAATAGCTCCAAGTTAAAAATGCTACAGAATCTATGTTTTATCAAGGATCAGTAGTTTTCCTTAGAACAGACAATACTCAGTCCATTCTGTGGCTTTGGTTAATTTCCAGAGTTCTGAAATGGTGGATATTAAATGGTTGGCCAGTATTTTTTTGTTGTTTTTTTGGGGGGAGCTCTGGGAGAATAAGTTCATGTGGTCCTCACACTGCCATTCCAATAGTCAATCTTTTCCTACTGTCATTCACTTTTATAGAATATGTATTTCCTAGGTATTTTTCTACATGCTTAAACTTAACATTTAAATGACAAATTTAATTAATATATAAATATTTTAATATTCAAGGGGGCTCTGCTAAACATCACTAATGTTATTAAAAAATATGCAATCACTGGAAAGTATATTTACCTGATTATATAGTTCTTAAGTTGGAAACAGTAAGGTATAATGGAAAGGAACGTGAATTTAAGGATAGGCATTTAGATTAACAGTGTATCTGAAACTGGAAAATAGTATTGTGAACAGCATGGGCTGTAGAATTAGTCCACTTTGTGGAATTGTGCTGATTGAAAGGTAATGTTTAAAAACAGAGTATCTCACATAGTAAATAATCATGTTAGCTATCTTTGTTAAGATAAAATTTATTCTTACAGAGTTGAATTAAAAATTAAATACAGGCTGGGTATGGTGGCTCATGCCTATAATTCCAACACTTTGGGAGACCAAGGCAGGTGGACTGCTTGAGCACAAGACTTTGAGACCAGCCTGGGCAATGTGATGAAACCGTCTTTACAAAAAGTACAAAAATTAGCCAGGCATGGTGGCTTTTGCCTGTAGTCTTAGTTACTTGGGAGCTGAGGTGAGAGAATCACCTGCGCATGGGGAGGTTGAGGCTGTAGTGAGCTGTGACTGCACCACTGCACTCCAGCCTGGGAGAAAGAGTGAGACCCTGTCTCAAAAACAAACAAAAATAAAAATTAAACACAAGCTGATTTCATTACACTACTAGCAAAGACTGACTTAACAGAAGTAAACCAAAAATAAAATTCTAAGCCTCACAACCAACTGATGGACCCTCCCCTCAGGCATTCAAAAGTTAACCTGAAAAACTAGTTCAGGCCATGAATGGGAAGTGAGGGTCAGACATGCTTCATTATATTCTCATTTCCACTGGAATTCAGTAACAGCTGACCAGCATTAACAGCAATACAAAGACCTTAAGACTGATAGAACAGACTTTTTAAGTCTCATAAGAAGCATTTACAGTCTACTCTCTCTTAAGCCTGCTATCTGGAGCCTTCATCTTCACTGATAAAACCTTGGTCTCCACCATCCCTTATGTTAAAAGACTTAAAGTTGACTCTTTTTGTCCACAAGACATCAAACTAGGCTTCTGTTTTCCTGTTTATACTATTAAAATTGCCTATGGAATAAGAAAGCTTAAAATAATTAAGGAGAATAGTAATAAAGAATAAAGTAAAATTATCCAACAACTTCAAATAGAGAGATAACTATCATTACATTTTAGCATACTTTTAGTCCCATACTTTTTTCTCCAAGGAATATGCATGAACAAATAAACACATTTTAGAATAGTTTAGTATTATTTTCACTCAGTATTATTCATGACTATTTAGTCATCATGAAAATTCTTTAAAAATAGATAAGCAGAGAGAAAAATGATGAAAATACCAAAATCCCATTAAGAGAAAGCCAAAGGAAACACAGTGTAAAAGACATGTATTATTATGTATACTTCTAAAGTTATTTTTCCAAAGTGATACCTACACAGACATTACAAAAATATAATTTTCCTGCCTATATAATATCTTATTTAAAAGTTAATTCTTTATTTTTGGAGATAAAGGATTTTTCCTAATCCTTCACTATTAAAAAAAGAATGCTTTAGTGAACATCTCTGCAAATCAATTTGTTTGTACCCAGATTAGTTTCTTTTATTCCTAGATACAGAATACTGGATCAAAGAGTAGGAAGTTTAACACTTATTCTTAAATATAGAAAACTATTTCCTAAAGAGAGGTTGCATCACTTTACATTTCCATTAACTTTCAATGAAAGAATCCATTTCAATCCATTCTTATTTTCTAATTGAGCTGAAATTCACATAGCATACAATTAACCATTTAAAAGTGTAAAATCAAATGGCCTTTAGAGTATTAACAATGTTGTGCAACTATCAGTTCTCTCTCCTTTGCAAACCTTTTCATCACCCTATAACAACACCCTGTACCAGTTAAGTAATTACTCCCCCTTTCCCCTTCCCCCAGTAACCTCTAATCTGCTTTCACTGTCTATGGATTTGTCTACTCTAGATAGCTCATATAAAAGGTACCATACATGTGAGCAATTGTGTCTGGCTTCTTTTACTTAGCACACTGTTTTCAAGGGTCATATAAATTGTAGTAAGTATCAGTACTTCATTCCTTCTTATGGAAAAATAATATTCTGTTGTATATACATACCTTGATTTGTTTTTTTATATATCTTTTTTTTTTTAGAAAAAGAAAAGAAGAAAGAAAAAAAGAAATAGCAAAAGAAAGAAAAAAAAGAATGAAAGAGAGAAAGAAAGAGGACAAGAAAGAGGGAGAGAGATTGGGATTCTTGTTTTATTGCCCAGGCTAGAATGCAGTCTAAAAATGGGTATGAAAAACCTCTTGTATGCCAATAATTGTGCTTAACAATGGAGACACAAAGGAATAGGGGATGAAAATAACAAATAAGCAGACAACCAATATTTTATTTAAACTTGTGAAATGCCATGCAATTGCTGGGGAGTGATTTACTTCCAATTATGTGGTCACTTTTAAAATAGGTATAATATGATACTGAGAAAAATGTATGTTTTGTGGATTTGGGGAGGAGAGTTCTGTAAATATTTGTTAAGTCTAGTTGTTCCAGGTCTGAGTTCAAGTCCTGGATATCCTTGTTGATTTTCTATCTCGTTGATCTATTTAATAGTGACATTGTAGTGTTAAAGTCTCCCACTATTATTGTGTGGGAGTCTAAGTCTCTTTGTAAGTCACTAAGAACTTGCCCTATGTATCTGGGTGCTCCTGTAATGGGTGCGTATATATTTAGGATCGTTAGCTCTTCTTGTTGCATTGATCCTTTCACCACCATGTAATGTCCCTCTTTGTTTCTTGTGTTCTTTGTTGTT
>PVKP010037850.1:0-21307 GCA_004027715.1 Plecturocebus donacophilus
CCTTGTGGGGATGGGACCAGCTGAGCCCGTCCGTCCCGTTTACTTTGCACCGGGAAGCGCCGCGCCGGGCGCCGGCAAAAGAGCCGCGCGGGCCAAAAGAGTCGCGATGGCGACCTGTGTGGCTTCTCTGCCGGGAGTCTCGGGGTCTGTGGGCAACAAAAATTCGTCGGAAAGTGCGGCGTCCACTGGTTCTCTGCACCTTCACTGGGAGCTACATTCCTGAGCTGTTGCTAGTCGGCCATCTTGGATCTCTCCTCCTCCCATCTTGGATCTCTCCTCCTCCCTTTTTTTCTTAATTTTTATTTTTATTTTAGGTTATGAGATACATGTGTTGGGACATGAAGATTTGTTATACAGGTAAATGTGTGCCATGGTGGCTTACTGTACCTATCAACCCATTACCTAGGTATAGTACCTAGGTGATGGACCCTGATGTACCTATCAATCAATCCATCACCCAGCCCAACAGGCATTAGCCATTTCTCCTGATGCTCTCCCTCCCCTCACCCTTCTGACAGGCCCCAATGTGTGTTGTTCTCCTCCCTTTGTCCATGTGTTTGCACTGTTCAGCTCCCACTTATGAGTGAGAATATGCGGTGTTTGGTTTTCTGTTCCTGTGTTAGTTTGCTGAGGATAATGGCTTCCAGCTCCATCCCCATGTCCATGCAAAGGGCATGATCTCATTCATTTTTATCTCTGTATAGTATTCCATGGTGTATAAGTACACCAAAGCTCCTCTATTTTGTAATTCTTTGCAGATGAATGCTCCTCCCTTGATTCAGAACAAATAGAGCTTTTGGCCAGAAGTGTTCTCAAATTCTTGCCCTCATATCTATAAACCCATGAGCCTACTTCTAGATCCTTCCTGTTATTATAAAGAGAATAAGCATCTCTGCTACTTTTTATTACTAGTCCAACATCTTTATTCCTCTACTAGACTGTAAGTTCCTTGAAGCCAAGAACATTAACTTCTTGAATTTTCTCTAGAACCCTGGATTCTAGCACATTTGGCATTCATCAGTCAATACCTGCTGAATGAGTAAATTTTAAACAGTGTTCTTGATTTCTTTCTCCTCCAGACTTCATTAATTGCTCTTTTCCTGTTCAAACAGTGGGAAAGCAAAGGCAAGGGGGAAAAAAATCTCAGAGGCTCTTACAAAAAAAGCTACAGGGAAAAAAAGTTTACTTAGCTGTTTTCCACAGCATCTATGACACTTTTTTCTAAACAAATAATGTGTTCCGTCTAAAACACTTCAACCTACTGACATAGCAACTCTATGTGCAATTATGGCACAACTGCATCTGATTATGCGTCTTGATTTTAACTTTCAACAAGTAAAACAAATGCAATTTGCAAAGCAGAATTCCAATACTGCTGTCATTATGACATTAGATAAAGTACCATTTACAAGGTCCACTCTGGATTCTACATGAAGACTTAAAAGGACTGAAACCCATTCCTCATTACTCCAACTGTTAATCAAACAGCCTCTCAATTCTAACCATCTAAAGTTATAGCAAGCAAATGTTTAAATTTAAGCATAGAAAATTATTTTTATCTATTCACACAATGACTTTCTAACTGAGCTTTTATTGAAAAACCATACTTCTCACTGATAAAGAAAAAAGTTAGAAGAATCACTGGTTTAGAATAAATGTGATGCTCTCCTTTCTCTATGGACCCTTTTGACCCGTGAATTGGTTTCTTTTCTGAAATCTCCAGTGCAGACTTGTCCCTATCTACAGCAAGCACCATACATTTGTGAACAGGGAACACCCATCTGACAAAGCTCAGAACTGCCACAGAAAGGTAATCCAGGTAAAGGTGCATCAAAACAGGGACACTCTCTCTCTCTCTCTCCCTCCCCCACACCTCATCCTGACTTTCTCCTTCTTTCTCTCTCTCTCTGTCTTTAGGAGTTCTCAATTTCCCATTTCTCCTGGCTTAAAAGTTAAGAGTAATGAGGGAAATTCCATGAAGTAGTCCAACTAAAATTTCATTTTATCCTAGAGGTAAGTCTGAGGACACTGATTATTGCTTATTTTTGTTTTCAGTACAATATCCCAAAAAGTTTGAAAAATTAGCTTTGTATAAGTCACAATATACTTCCTACATTACATTCCCTTCTAATGACTTCAGGTAGCTTGTAATTTGTACAGGAAGATGGCAAATGTTTTTATTTTTATGAAATTTATGTGTGTGTGCATAAGACATTTATATGTTATATCCAGAAAAGTTTTAGCTACATTTTTAGTTTGAGGCTTTGAATTCACTGATTATTGTGTAAGTTCTTAACCTTATTTTTATTTGACTTGACTTTTTATGTTTTAAGACAGTGTATTGCATTCTCACCCAGGCTGCAGTGCAGTGGCATTAACACAGCTCACTGCAGCCTCGACCTCCAGGGTTTAAGAGATCCTCCTACCTCAGCCTCCCAAGTAGCTGGGGCCTCAGGCATGCACCACCACACTTGGCTAATTTTTGTACTATTCTGTAGGGATGGGGGGGGTCTTACCATGTTGCCCAGGCTGGTCTCAAACTCCTGGGCTCAAGTAATCCTCTCACCTAAGCCTCCCAAAGTGCTGGGATTACATGTGAACCACCAAGCCCAGCCACTTCACCTTACTTTTAGAAAATTCAATATATAAAGATTACATTTCCCTACAACATTCTTTCTCCTATAACCAAAACATTAGGCATCAGTTACATTTTCCATGACCATGAATAGCACTTTATGTTAGTTATTATACTTCCTAAAAGGCATATATCCAACCCATCCCTATTTCTAGCCAAAATAGCTTAGATTGCCTAAAATCACTTAAATTGTTCCTTTAAGACCTTGAGAAAGGAACATTTAAAACTTCACAAACCTTCACAGAAGCTTGTTGAAGATTTTGGTTTCTAAAAATATTTCCATTTGACCTAATCAGGATTTTCATGTTATATTTCTTTTGTGCACCCATGAAAACAAGTTTCCAACTACTCAACCAAAAGTCTCTAGTAGAAAACCGCCCCTTTATCTCACGGTGGTATGAACAGGAGATGAGTAGACAAAACTTTTAGATCTTTACTGGCTGTTCCTATCCCAAATGCCAACAAAATACATGTTTTCCCACCCTCCAAATCGCTCACAGTTTCCATGATGCTGCATTTAAGACCTATGTCTGAAATTGGTGCTTTTTTTTTTTTTTTTTTTTTTTTGCTGGGGGAGAGGTGTTTTTACAAAGGAGATTTGGGGGAAATGTGAGTATAGAGAACTGTTCTTCCTGTTTTCCGCAGGCTGGCACTAGAACAATCCAGTCAGTTTTTCTCTGTTCTTTTTCTCCCTCTCCCTCTGACCTCTTGGTACCACAGCAGTCGGCATCACAAAGTCCATTTTTCATTCTAGTAGTGGGTATGGAATTATCTAGCATTATTAAGAATAAGGTGAAACTGTCTCAAACCTAGGCTTAAATTGCAAAATGACAAAACATATTAAAATACTAAAGTAAAAAAGAAAAGATACAGAAAAATTCTACAGAGGTGTATATTAATGGCCAAACTGTCCAACATACAAATCTTTGCATAAGCACTCAGTGTGTCCTAACAGAGAAAGAAACCAGTTCCAGAAGAATCGAGTCAAAATCATCACATATACGAGCTTCTCTCCTTTAGCCCTTCAGTGGCAACTGGAGTTGGTCATTAAATGGGCATGGAAGAAACAGAGAGAATGCCATCTTCTTTTTGAACAAAATCCTGATATCCACCAAGAACTGAAATTGGGTCTTTTTTGCTCAGAAGACCCCTCTCTATATACAGAGAGAAAGAGCTGTTTCTCTCTTTTTTTTTCGGACGGAGTCTCACTCTGTCGCCCAGCTGGAGTACAGTATCGCAATCTCTGTCCACTGCAATTTCTACCTCTCGGGTTCAAGTCATTCTCCTGCCTCAGCCTCCCTGTAGCTAGGATTACAGGCACCCACCACCACGTGCAGCTAATTTTTGTATTTTTAGTAGAGACAGGGTTTTGTCATGTTGGCCAGGCTGGTCTCGAACTCCTGACCTCAAGTTATCCGCCCACCTCGGCCTCCCAAAGTGCTGGGATTACAGGCGTGAGCCACTGTGCCCAGCTCTTTCTCTTGTCTTCTGCCTATTAAACTCTGCTCCTAAACTCATATGTGTTCATGTCCTAAATTTTCCTGACCCGAGATGATGAACCCCAGTATATACCCCAGACAACACAGCCACTTCATATTGGGAACCTTGTCCAGGGTACCAAGGTACAACATTCATCGAAACAGTGAGTACAGGAAAGGACTCCAACTCTGCCCCGTCATTGCAAGGCTCTCAGCCTCCATTTAGAACCAAATCAAATCAATAAGAGGCATCCGTCAGTCAGTTAAAAACATGGTTAGCATAGGTGCTGTTCTTAAAGACTGGGATGCCAGGCTTACTGGGGTAAACATGGAGAATCTCCCAGCACCCATGGTTGCTGGGCATGTTGGCCATGTTTGAACCAGCTTCCTTTCACTAAGGACTTAGACGTCACATGAAGCTCGAAGAGGTTCTGGAGTAACTGAGGATTTCTGGCTAGGCCTACCGACTGGTTTTATCCAAATCCTCCTGGACTGACCCCTCCAGATGGGGTGTGGGCAACAGGATAGTCAATTTTCCTGTGTAATTTCCTCCTTTCCTGTCTGCGGCCACCATATCTCCCATCTTTTCCATTCGGAAGACCCCTCTCTCTATAGAGAGAATTGGTTTTCTGTTTTCTTCTGCCTATTAAACCTCAGCTAAAAAAAAAAAACAACAACTGAAATCGATTCTGGACTCATACAGGGAAAATGTGCTTTAAATTTGGCTGTGGTTTTCTCCAATGGTCAAGGAGAATCTGCTGTTGATTTGTGCTCTGGCATTACCACTGCACACTGACAGGCAGTTCTTTTAAACACAAACTTGAGTGGGTTAAACAATGTTCTGTTTGTGACCGAAGCTTCACTTGAAATCCTAACAGTTCTTGGAAAAGTATGAGCTCAATGAGCTAAATATAGTGCCAACAGGCATGAGTGATTAGCATGGTGCTAACTGCAGCAGGAACATTACGTTTGTGTTTCAAATGCTACTTTCATCTTTCAACTCAAAGGTTTTTTAATATAAATGTTTAATTAATACCTATAGGTTTTCTATTGGGCATGAATTCAAAACAGACAAGAAAATAGGTGTCTTAACCAAGTTATCACTGCTCGTCACCAGCAAAACTGGTAATAATCACAGACACAGACATCTAGAAACTTCTTCTAGTCATTTAACACATTTTTTTCTTTAAAAGTATATGTAGCTTTTACTCATAAATATTACACAAGATTTTGTTATCCATTCAAATCTTACTTTAAGAAAAAAGTCAATTTAGACTAAAGGCCATGTATGTGGTATTATACTTCACTTTTGATAAAATCTGATTAATTATAAGGCAAATTCTTACTTTTTCAGGCTTGGGGCCATTTTAAATGCTTATTTTTTCCAAAGAAGTGAGGAAAAAATGCTGAAATGATTTACAAATTCTTACATGCACAGTGCAAATTTAAACTACTGTTCAAAATTACCCAAGACCTATGAGAAAAGAGGAAACCACAAGAGAACTAGAAATAAAGCTATTTCCATTCTTGGAAAACCACCCTGTGCATTAAAAATTTTCAAGCTTCTCCTAAAAACATGCAAATGGACCAGAGGAATAGAATAGAGAACCCAGGAATACATCTGCACATTTACAGTCAATTCACTTTTGACAAAGGCACTGAGAACATATATTGGGGTAAACGCCCTCTTCAATAAACGGCGCTGAGAAAATTGGATATCTATACACAGAAGAATGAAATTAGACCCCCCTGTGTCACCATACACAAAACTCCAATCGGAATGGACCAAGGACAAATGGACAACCCAAAACTAGGAAGCTACTAGAAGAAAATACTGAAAATGCCTCAGGGCGTTGGCCCAGCAGACTTTTATGGATAGAAACACAAAAGCACAGGTAACAAAAACAAAAAGAGACAAATGCGATTGTATCAAGCTAAAAAGCTTCTGCATAGCAAACAAAACAATCCACAGAGCAAAGAGACAGAATGGGAGAAAATATCTGCAGACTATCCATCTGACAAGTGATTAATAATGAGACTATACAAGGAACTCAAATCAATAGCAAAAAAACCCCCAAAACAGAAAACAAACAAAAAAGCCAAAATAACTGAATAAACTGAACAGACATTTTTTAGAAGACAAATGGCTGACATATATATGAAAAAATTCTCAACATCATTAATCACTATAAAATGCAAATCAAAACCATAATGAGATGTCATCTCACCCCAGTTAAAATAGGCATTAAAAAAAATAAAAAGTAACAGATGCTTGCAAGGATGTAGAGAAAGGGCAACTCTCATATACTGTGGGTGATAATGTAAATTAGTAAAGCCGTTATGGAAAAGAAAACATTATGAATGTTCTGTGAAAAACTACAAATAGAACTACCATGTGACCTAGGCGGGTATGTATCCAAAAGGTAGGAAATCAGTGTATCAAAGGGATCTCTGCACTCTCATGTTTCTCTTCACAACAGTCAAGATATGTAACCAACCTGTGCCCATCAACAGATAAATGGATAAGGAAAATGTAATATATATATATATATGCAATGGAATATTACTCAGCCATACAAATGGATAAGCTCAGGGCACTGGCCCAGCAAATATTTTTTTGCATAGGAACTCAGCTCAACATCGATAAGCACACAGGACATTGTGTTAAGTGAAATCATACAGAAAGGCAAACATCACATGCTCTCACTCACATATGGGAGCTAAAACAATTTGAGGTGGAGAGTAGAATGGTGGTTATCAGAGGCTAGGGAAGAGTAGGGGGGATAAAGAGAGGTTAGTTATTGGGTACAAAAATGCAATTTTTACTTACAATTATTATGTATCAATAAAACTAATAAATTGAAAATTATTTAAGTTCCTAAAATTTTATAACAATATCTTAGAGTGATAATTTTTCAGTTTATTTTTTTTAATTCCAATAGAAATTATATTAGCATTCTAAAATGGTATCAAAGGACTCTGTGCATATCTGGATACATTTAATATATTTTAAAAATCCCATTCATTGGTAGTCCCCTTCTTACCCACCAAATACTTTTTAAAAAAACAGAACCACACAGTCTGTACAAATTCCTGGTTTACTAAAAGTAGTTATGGCATGTGTTTAACTACCCCACATATATCCCCTATGCAGACAGGGGCAGAACTATGTCAAACTACCAAAACCCATTTGGCCATAAGGGAGTTAGGGCCCAACATGTCCTAGGGGCAGAGCTGTATTCTCACTATAAGGACTTCTCCAGCCCCTCTCATGGGAGCAACTGCCTGGGGGAGACTACCAACATGATGCAGTGTTTGTCATATTCATTCTTGCTCTGTCGCCAGGCTGGAGTGCAATGGCACTCTCTCAGCTCACTGCAACCTCCACCTCCCGAGATCAAGCGATTCTCCTGTCTCAGCCTCCCAAGTAGCTGGGTCTACAGGCACCCACCACCAAGCCCGGCTAATTTTTATATTTTTAGTAGAGACAGGGTTTCACCACGTTGGTCAGGATGGTCTTGATCTCTTGACCTCGTGATCCACCCGCCTCAGCCTCCCAAAGTGCTGGGGTTACAGGCGTGAGCCACTGCACCCAGCCTATTCATGTTACTTTTAATCAAGGGAAAAAATACTACCATGGGGGCTGGTGATAATGTTACCCTGAAACTAACAAAGAAAGGAAAAGGTACCTCACATGCTAGGTCCTGTGCTAGAGAGTTTCCATATATTGCATCCTTTAATACACACACCAACTCTGTATGGGAAACACAGAAGTATACCCTGGGTGGGCTTTGATAGGTGAAGTCACTTTCTTAAACCTACAAGGTAAGAAACAACACAGGGAGGACTGAACCATAAGCCCATGTCCTTGCACTTCTGCCTGCTGTGCAAGACTGTAGGATTTACATTTAGAATCATGATGACTTAGAATGTGTATCTGGATACTTGGCGCTCTTTCAAACTCATTTCTAGAGAGCATTTCCCTGGCCTCGCCACCAACACCAATAGTCCATAACTTTCTAGACTTTTAAAGTCCTTTGGGCTGTATAAGGTCATAGAATCGCCATTCAATGCCCAGGTAGATAGATATACAAAGGTCCAGAGTCATTGCTTTTTCTATAACAGAACTTACAGGATGATTTCTGGCTATCCCTCAGGACGTTCAAGTCACATATTACAAGAGCCATACCTCATTTCTTCAAGTCTAACTATGCCTCCAGAAATACCAGACATTGGTATCATAACAAACCTAACATACCTCATGGTTCCCATTTTTCATATCTAATCTGCACCTGAATCTGCTGAGCACATCTCAGAGCCTCCTTCCAGGTTGCCTCCTTGGCACACTCACCTCCCTGCCTTGGCTGACTTTCCTCTTCTTGGGTCCTGAGTGTTTGTGGCAAGCAATGCACTGGTATCTCTATTAGACTCTTCACCCCTCCCAGTGACATCTTGATCCTCTTCTACTCAGGCACCATCTTCTTCAAACAGCCTTCTCTGGTCCCCTCAGCTGAACTGGATGCTCCTCTTCTGGGCTTCTAAAGACTCCTGTGCATATCATCACATCAATGACACACAACACTGTAGTGTGTTTCTTTCTGTGTCTCTTCCTACACCATGGACTTGCAGGTGGCTAGCACAAATACAACTTCACACATCTTTCCTTAACAGGGAGCAAAACAATTAGAAACAGGAGTTAGACTGTCTAGGAGAAAGGGGAAGGAGCCCATGGCCATTTAGTACCTCTTAATCTTTCATAAGCTACAGCTACTCAATAATTAATTTAACAAATACTTATCGAACTAATACTATATGCCAGATAATCTGCTAGGCACTACAAGTGCAGAAATGAGTATATACAGCAGCATGCAACATGGTAGAGGAGTCAGCACACAAACGTAATTATGCAGTGATAAGGTACATACAAGGTTCTTTGGAAGCACAGATTAGGAAGACAAATCACATCTAAAGGATTCAAAGAAGACTGCACAAAATCTGGACATCTGAGCGTGGGACAGATGCATCAGTGGGAGTTAACCAGTGAGACACAAGGAGAAGGCAGACCATGACACCAAAAGCACCAGTCAGATCCATCAAGCCATAACCAGCCCTGGATGACCAGCTGCTTTCTTTTAAAGGAGAAAAGCGGCCTGAGTAACACAGTGAGACCCTGTCTGTACAGAAAATCAAAAATAAGCCTAGCATGGTGGCACATGCCTATAGTCCCAGCTACTCAGGAGGCCAAGGCAGGAGCACCACCTGAGCTCAGGAGCTTAAGGCTGCAGTGAGCCATGATTATGTCAATGGACTCCAGCCTAGGCAACAGGCAGGATCCTGTTTCAAAAAACTAAAATAAAAATAAATAAATAAAGGAGAAATGGCCTGAAACATTAATTTCAACCCCATTTTTCATACAGCAGGACCATTATTAAAACTCCCTTGAAATATTCATACAAAGACACCCTCTATCAAACCATGATTATAGTATTTTCTTCAATATTTATTGGAAATTATATATTTTCCTCATGAACAGTGGACATGCACTTCTGTGAGGACTGAGTAAATAAAACCAATATATATCAAACAGTACCTTTTCTGCAGTTAAGAGGTAAGCAAAAGCATCCTCTGTTTAATAAACAAGAAAAAAAAGTGTTAAGGAAGAATGTAGACTAGGTCACCACCAAGTATGCATATGCATTCATGTTTAATGCCTATTATTAGCCCAGGTGTCTAGAGGTTGCTTTATGTCTAGGGCATCAATCGCAGAGCAAGCAGAATAGATGATCTGAAATATTAAACCCTAAACAGCTCTTGCCAGTGGGCAGCTGTGGGCTCAGCAGAAGCTGTGTATAGACAGTCTCATCACCTACTTGTTCAGGCCTCTTTGCTGGCAAAAGCATAACTGAATAAACAGAAAGGCAAGATGTGCAATGCCTCAGCACTCAGAAAATTATCACGGTGGGAAGAATGAAGCTCTGAGGTCAAAATCCTTTAAACAGCAATAATCCTTGCTCTACAGAAGACACCTCACAATCTCAGTCCACTGTACTTATGGGAATGCTTTTTAGATGTTCTGATTAATAAGGGTACTTTCAAGCCTGACCGCAAAGACCTAACTAGAATACATTGAAACTCTGAGCCTCAAACAATATAATGAAAAAGACACCGGAACTAACTTTTGTTGAACAAAAGGATCCATGGTCCTTGCAAATGTTTATCATTGTAACTCTATTTCCAATTACCTGATAACAAGTACAATTTATGGGAAGAGACTTGTGCAACAACTGCAAATGATCTGTCCATCTTATCAAAGGTAACGAAATGACGATTCTCTGCTAGCGCCCAGATATTATTTATTCAGGTCTCTGATTTGTAGGTGTTTATTCAATTTTCTCATACATAATCCAGTAATCCATAACCCAGTAAGAGACTCATAACATAGACATTCAATTTACAGTTGCTGCACAGGGTCTATTAAAAATTCTTTCATTACAAAGCATTTATTAAATTCTTAAATATTTGGAAAATGCATAGAATACATGAAAAATATAGTTGTTCAAACAAAGAAACATCATTCTGATCTCGTGTGTTCACAGCAATCCATTCCCCAGGGACAGAATTCACAGCAATCCATTCCCTCAGAGGAGCTCAGTGCTTGGCACAAATTAAGAAAACAATAAATAGGGAGAGGGTGATAAACTATGTTGATTCCCTGTTCTATGCCTCAGTCAGCAAGTACATGGCAAGCAGCAGGCTGCCTAGATAGTTTGAAGCCACCTCAGACAAGGTTCCAGGAGAGACAGTCTACCCATCTGTCCCAGGCCAAAATTTTTTCCATGTAATAAAGATCACTAGTGGTTGCCAGCATGCATATGCAAACTATATTGGCTTGGTCAGAGTTAGCTGGAAAACCAAAAGCTCTGTAGTACTCCAGAGTTCTCAAACAGGCCTGTCCAAAACCTCCCATTCCTTTGTTTTGACCTTTAGTTCCAAACCCCCCAACTCCACCCCAGTTTCCAACCAGTACTTCCATGGAGAGGGCTGTAGCACTCCCTGCGAAGTCACACGATACCTTCTGCTTCATGCCCCACTCAGACTTGGATATTTACCTCCTGACCTGTCGTATCAACATGAGGTAGAGAAATGTCTGCTGTCCTAGACCTAAATCACCTTGTTTCGCACCTGCATCGACCTTACTTAGTGACAATCTTAAATCTAGCTGGTTTTCTTTGAGAATTTATTTCCTTCCCAAGTATATTTCTGTGATTAAAATTACGTGGTATCAGAAGTCCACCCCATTAGTTTCGGTTACATTTTACAGAGCTCTGCCCATGTTAAATTTACCTTCTCGCTTTTCCACCATCCTTAGTTTTGTTGTAGCGTTTTTGCTGCAACCCTATTTTTCCTTCCTGTGTCTACTTATTTATAAGTTACCATTAGACTGATTTTTATATTTTATTTCCATCAAGATAAACAAGATAGAAATACATGCCCTCAAAAAAGTTAATGATCAATCAGGGAAAACTATATCTATACCCATACCCAAAAAGACACCATAATTCGATGCACAGATGCATACCAAGAACAAGAAAAATGATAGAATTGATTCCAAAACTGCTAACCTTCACATTAATATGTCGATAGGTTTATTTCAAATATTCAATCATTGTCAATCTAAGAAAGTCCTAAATCAAAACCCTTATGGGAATGACTTGAGTTTCCTGGTATCCTGCACATGTTCAAAATCCTGCTGTGTGAAGAAAGTTCATAAAGACCAAAAGGCACCAACCATGGACTTTAGGAGAAAATATTTTGTATTTTGTGCATTTAGAAAAAGCCCACTATTTGAACATTTCAATATTTAAACCCAATAAGTATGGAGCTATTATTTAATTTTCAAAATATTTTTTAAAAAATTTTTCTGTAATATTTTATTTCACTTACAATGTATGAAGATGACAAAATCTTAGAAACTTTTGGAGGCTGAATGATTTACTTTATATTGTTCTAAATTTTACATTAACAAAATTACGTTCATCACTTAGAATGTGACATTGTATTTCTTTAGACTGTCAGCTACCCTTGTCCTATTAAAATGGTATTTAAATTATAAGTATTTTATTATACTCAACTTTTGAAAAACATATTATATAAAGAAAGATATGTGTAGTTATATGTACATATATATGTATATATACACACACATTTGTAATCCTTTCAGGCTTACACATAAACACATGTTAAAATATTGAAAAGCAGTTCCAAAAAATAACGAAAATGTCATTTGCCGAACTATTTTTAGGCAATCTCTGGGAATAGTAGTATTTCTGGTCATTAAAGGAAGAAAATGTTTCCTGTTTTGCTTTTCTCCCATCCTTTTCCAGCCAACCTGTTCCAACCAGTCTCCATCTTTAAGTAATGCTAGAAACTTACAATAGTTTTCAACTATCAGATTTAATCTCTTTGGTTGTATTAGACTGACAAGTTGAAAATAAATGGTAATAGCCAGTTTGTGTTGGGCCTATCCGGCAAGTTAACATTCAATTTGTCATCTATTTTGAAACAAACAATTTGCTTGTTTCACGGCTAGCTGTGAAATAAACAGTTCTCTAAATTATTAGTGAAGGGACAGTAAAATTCTACCATTTTATCTACCCATCTGCTTCTCTGTGGCAACAAACTGATTTCCATGGGACACTTGAATAAAGCAAGGCTATCTGTTCAAAAGAAGTAGAACTCTGTCCTCGGTAGGCAACGGACTAGTGACTGAAACTGAGCACTACCACTGTCAGCAATGTCCTGAACAATAAAGTTTTAAACCCAAAAAGATGTAAATAAAATTTAAGACTAGTTTTGGTTTGGTCCCAATGGGGCTAAGAAAAACTACTGACTGTTAAACACTGGATTCACTGGCAACTGGAAAGAAAAAATTAAAATTCCAACATTATGATGTTAATAATAATTTCATCTGCAGCAACATTCAGGAAGCTGATTAGATGATCCTAATGGGTGATTTAAAGTGAAAGGAAAAAAACACCCTTGGCATAATTTAATAAGATCTTCAGACTGAAGCATATTCAAGGGTTTCATGAAAGACCTTCTCATGGCCTTTTAATAGCTCTTTCCAATTCCAATTAACTTGTTAAATGCCAATTCTCATTACCTCATCAGAAATCCAAAGCCAGTCCTTTCTGATTAAATCATTAAATAACTGTTAACAGTACAATGACTAGTAAGTATTTAAGGACAGCCCAGTGCTCATATGCAGCTCTGAAATCTCCAGGCCAAGAGAAAAACTGGAGTGGGTGCTTTGAAATAATACTAAATTCTGTTCATCTTTGGAATGGGCTAGGTTCTATTTACCTAACATATTCACCTTTCTTAACTGTTTTGCGCGCACGATTATTTAGGAAGACAGACATGGTAGCTCATGCCGGTAGTCCCAGCTAATTCAGAGGTTGAGGTAAGAGGATCCCTTGACCCCAGCAGTTCAAGGCTATGGTGAGCTATGGCTATGCCACTGCTCTCTAGCCTCGTGACAAAGCAAGACCTCAACTCATTTAAAAAAAGTTTATTTTAGATTAGTACAACCTTTTCATACTCTCAATAGACTGTAGAAATGATGATTAAGAGGGAGTTCATTTTTGTGGAAAACCAGGTAGGTACTGAAGAAATGGGAAAGCACATGTGAACTGTGACCTGCCCCTGCCTGGCGGCATGAGTCAGATGGCCCCACTCGCAAGTCACTCAAAAGTCTGTGGACGTCTCCCCTGAGCCATTACCACACCAACAGGCAATGCTTATGCCAACCCATACCAAAGCTCACTTTTTCCACAGATCTACCCGCAACCTTTACTTCCTCTTCTCCCACACTTCTTGCTGACCCTCAGGACTGGACAAATCTGGCTCAAGAGACCAGGGTGCTGGTTCAAAGTTCAAGCTTGTCACCATCTTCCCAAGACAGAAGACATTCACCTTCAGAGTTGTGAAAAGGTCAGCTCTGTCACATCCTCTTTCCTGGCATTTTTATTTCTCATATTCCTGAGCATCCTAGGCCAGTGCTCCTCTGAGAAAATGAATACAACTCCCCAGAGGACAATGCTCAGCAAACCCAGTGCCTCCTTTGCTTACAAGTTATAGAACAATCCCACAAATACTCTATTCTCTAAGCAATCTATGCACCTTCTTGTCCATGCAGTCTTACCATGGAGGAAGCTATTATCATGAAGGAAAACAAGTTTTCACTATAAAAAAAAAAAAATAAAGCACCAATCAACAAAAACTACCATTTAACTTATGCTGTAGGTCACTAAGGTAAAGAAACGATCAAGTTTGGCCAGGCACAGTGGCTCACGCCTGTAATCCCAGCACTTTAGGAGGCTGAGGCGGGCGGATCACAAGGTCAACAGATTGAGACCATCCTGGCCAACATGGAGAAACCCCGTCTCTACTAAAAATACAAAAACTAGCTGGGTGTGGTGGCGGGCACCTGTAGTCCCAGCTACTCAGGAGGCTGAGGCAGGAGAATCGCTTGAACCTGGGAAGTGGAGGCTGCAGTGAGCTGAGATCGTAGCACTGCACTCCAACCTGGCAACAGACCAAGACTCTGTCTCACAAAAAAAAAAAAAAAAAAAAAAAAAAAAAAAAAAAAAGAAATTATCAAGCTTCAGTGTCTTCCAGAAACTGGATAAATATGACTTGTTTAAATAAATATATCACTAATAATATGTATTTCGAGGGTTTTTTTTAACAGATTAAGAAGCTTGCAATATGTGAAATTCTGTCCACAATTTCCTGAGAAGTTAGGGCTGGTTCAGTTTAAAAAACATACTTCTGGCCAGGCTCAGTGGCTCACGCTCGTAATCCCAGCACTTTGAAAGCCTGAGGCAGGCAGATCATGAGGTCAGGAGTTCGAGACCAGCCTGGCGAACACAGTGAAACCCCGTCTCTACTAAAAATACAAAAATTAGCTGGGTATGGTGGTGAGTGCCTGTAATGCCAGCTACTCAGGAGGCTGAGGCAGCAGAATTGCTTGAACCCGGGAGGCAGAGGTTGCAATGAGGCAAGATCACGCTACTGCACCCCAACCTGGGCAACAGAGCTAGACTGTCGTGAAAGAGTGTGTGTGTGTGTGTGTGTGTGTGTGTGTGTGTGTGTGTGTGTGTGTGTGTGTGTGTGTACTTCCAATTAGAGGCAACCAAATATAATTTTTTAATGTGAGAAAATAATTGCAATGCTAGTATGACCCTTTATTTTCCTAGAGCTAAAGTTAGAAAATAGAAACAAATATAAAAGTATCACATTAACATCAATGGCTTAGTGGAGACAGGACACTATCCTTTAAATACTGCTTAAAATGCTCCCAGACTCTGCCCATTTATCTACACCTCTTCCAGCATACTGTCTGGCACAAAATGAGTATTCCTTTAACCTCTGCCAATCCTCAGCCACATCTTCCAATTGGCAGGGAATTTTCCTAATTAAATGCTACCTGCAGTATTTTTGCCATACTCTCAATCATCACAGTACTTAAAAGCTTAGCTCATAACTGTCTTTTTATACTTTAAAAAATATGGCTTATGTAAATTTTATAAAAATCATTTACTTGTACATTTAAAATGATATTTTATGGTATATAAATTATGTTAATATGTGGTTAGGTTCTTGTTCTCAAGTTATTTCTCTTTGCCTCTTTTTCTTTAAAACGTATTCAACATAACAGTTCAAAGAATGAAAAGATTCCCTTTTTCTTCAGCGTCTCTTCCCTTTTCTTGGTAGACAAGCATAAGATAAACATTAACCAGTGACACATAAATTGCCTTATTCTGTCTTTTGAGCTCAATGCCCTGAAAGCAACCTGTCTGCCTTTTATGTTTGTTGGCAAATTTTAACTGAAGAATTAAACAGGTTGTTTGAAATTCTCTTTGTTCAGCCTATGTAAATACCTCTATTATCCATTTTAACAATCTATTCCTAAATGTTGATGATTCCAAAAGTTCTATCCAGCTTTAATTTCTCCACAGACCTTTGTATATGAGTACACATGGTTTCTGGAGCTGAAGGCATCGTCCTTCTTCCCTGCACCCACAGGCTCTTAGCAATGCTTCCACTATTTAAGTAGCTGGAGCTTGAACCTGTGTCACCTCGAACTACTTGCCTCTCTTCTATTTTGTGGATTGAATCCATCTTGATGTCCTTCTAACTATTTATTAACTCTTTAGTCTATCCCCACTATTACTGCTCTAGCTGATTCCAATTATTTCTCACCTGAATCACTGCACTGTCTGTCAGGTGGTCTCCTTTATTCTCTATCTCAGATCTCATTCTCCACAATGGCCAGCACAATCCCACTGAACCTCCATTTTGTTCGGTTCACTCCTCCACTTAAACCCCTCAACGGCTCTTCCGCTCTTTCTCATTCAACCACGAATTCTCACACGTAATATGGTATCCAGCTCTGAGAATCTGGCCCAGCCATCTCATCCCCTCAACTCTACAATCCCTTCTTGGAAAGTCTCTCTTCTTTTCACCAACGAGCACATTCTCATCTCTTAACAGTATTCTAGGCAGGGCATGGTGGCTCATGCCTGTAATCCCAGTGCTTTGGGAGGCTGAGGCAGGAGGATTGCTGGAGGCCAGGAGTTGGAGACTGGCCTGGGCAACAAAATGAGACCTCATCTCTACAAAAAAAGAAAAAAAAAAACTAATCCTGCCTACTCCGGAGGCTGAGGCGGTAGGATCATTTAAACCCATGTCTTTAAAGCTGCAGTGAGCTACATCACACAAGTGCACTCCAGCCTGGGTAACAGACGGGGACCCTGTCTCTATCAAAACAAAAATCGACAACTATTCTCCTCCAGTGACTGTCACAGCCCCATACTCTTAAGCAAGATTTGCTAATTTTGCTACAGCTCCTATGAGTTAACCACATTGCTGTATTTAAGTGCCTGTCCTCCGCTTTAGCAAGCGAGCTACCTGAGGGCAGGATTTATGTCTTATATTTCTATCCCCAGCTTATAATACAATGATTCTTACCAGGTAAGCTGTCAACAAATATTGAAGAATGAACAAATGAATATATGGAATTCAAACATGAGAACTAAAGGTGTGTATCAGAAAACTGTAAGTCAAAGGTTCTAGCTGTTATAATATAGAAGGCCCCATCACATTGTCTAATGCAAATTTATATTTTTCCACTATCCTTAATTTTAATTCTTATACTCCCATTCCTGAAATAATGTAGATTATGTTGAGAATATTACGGCCATTGACAGTGATACTTCTCTCTCTTCTTGGATGCAAAAATCACCTGTATCTTCATCCACAGGAAAACATGTCCCTCCCTGTTATTCAGTTTGTCCACGTACAAGAAAAAGCTCCTGCTCCTCACCTGGCCCCTCTCTCTTCCCAAACCCTACTTATTTACTTTCACCTCTGAGACTGTCCTTAGATTTCTTCCCTCCTCTAAATTCCCAGAGCCACTGCTATTGTTCAGGTCATTATCACCTCTCATTTAGACTATTTTGACAACCTCTTAACCAATCTCTTCTCCTCTAGTCTCTCCTTTTAGTAATCCACTCTTTATATTGCCTGGGCTCTAACCAAAACTGAGCATGCCTTAAAATTTTCTCAGGTGAGTAAGAAAAAGCTCAAAATCATTAGTGTGAAAATCAAAGCCTTATGCTGTCTTGTTCCATTCTGCCTTTCTAACCTCACTTCCCTGGGTGCATTCTAGAACCCAACCATCTGCTTATCACTCTTCATCAAGCCGCGGCGTGCCATCTCTCTTCACTTTTGCTCATGCTTTTCTCCTTTGATTTTATCCCTCTGACAACCTGAAAAATCCCTACTCATCCTTCAAGAAATCTAGTTCAGATGAGCCACTTTCAACCTGCCCAATTACAAATCATGACTATTTTCAGGTTTCCTGTAGTATTTATCTTACAAGCCTAGTATGGAACACAAACTATTAGTTCTAGCCTGACTCTAAAACAGAAACTCCTTTGAAAGAAAAGTCTATGAATTACATATTTTTGAGTATTTACTGGCTAAGATAAAGCCAGAGGCAAAACAAGTGCCAAAAAAAATGCTTGTGAATTAAATATCTTCATTACATAACAAACCCTCAAAAGCAAGAACAAGTCTTATCATTGATTTTCAGGAACATCTAACAAAGCTCCAGGATGAAGACAAATTTGTGGACTCAAAGAATCACCCACATGTAAGAGCAAATATGCAGAATTAGGTAAATGAGTTAACATAAAATACTTTGAAAACATAAATATGTTCAAAATGATTTAAACATTTAATGTGAAACATTCATGGCTTACAAAGACTAGAACACTGTTACTCAGAGTATGCTATTCACTGGAGACAGTTATGGGTCCAATGTGAGATGAGAACCAAAACAAAGAATAAGTATTTAGAAACTTTTATAGCAATGCGACATAGCTGATACACGCAAATGCAAGATCAGTGGGCTTGTCTCACTGAAGAAGGTATTGGCTGATTAGGGTCTTGTCGAACTTGTGTATAAGTGACACACAGGGCAACAGCTGCAGGCTTGTCATTTTGCAATAGGACAATATTCGTCTGTGATAGACTGGAAATAGGAAGAAAAAAAAAACCACAAGGCTTTCACAAGATAGTTTAAAAAGCAAAGGGAGTAAAATAAGAAATTCCATTGTACCAGAACCATTTTCTTCATATTTACCTTCCATATTCGCTTGAGATCTTTCCTCCCTATAATGAAACAATTATAGATACAGCTGAAACCATCTCTATGTCCTTCCCCAACCCTTGTGTTCCCCTTCCTGCTCCTCTATCATTTTTTAAATAGGCTAGTAAGGAGATAAAAATATTTTTAAATCAGGACTACAGCAATAGGGGGAAAGAGATCTCAGTCAAGACCGCAGCCTCAATTCCAAACATAGCATGGGCAAGTGGGAATTTATAGCCAAAGAGCAGGTTGGGAATCAGTGAATGAAAAATTGTGAAGAGGAAAAATCAAAGGCATGGGGAGATTCTGGCTACACCATCCTAACAGAATTCTTGCTGAAGATAGGCCAAGATGCTCAGACATCGCCTGAGGGAGGTAAGGAACCCCATCAGACATTGAGGGTGATCAGATCCGAAGGACTGGGGTTCCGGCTTAATTGACTTAGCAGGGTTCTTGCTAAAATCACAGATGGGCCCTGTTGGGGACAGAGTCCAGGAGCCTCACTAAAGTTTAGTTAAGCAGAGAATGTCTGTCAGCACTACATCCAGTTTACTAGAATGAAACTTTCCTGTTGAGGATTAGAGTAGTGTTTTCTTTCACCAAAAAAACACTAGAAATCAACAATGATAAATGCTAGTGTGAAGACCCTAGTAGATTAAACACTATGTGGAAACGTGCTGTGCCCCCTATCAGTGACCCTTCAGCCCTAACTGATGCAGCTCCACATGAAAGGACCTCTGCTGCCTCAGCCTTTACAGGGAGAAACACCTCACCGCAAAGTCTATAATCTGGAAGAGAGGTTAAACAGTATGTTGTATGGCTGTAGAAAGAATAACTCAGACAACTGATTTACCACTAACAAAACAGACTAAGAGCAATGGGCTGATAAGACTTAACGACAAACGATGCTTATTCCAATGCTAGAGGTTACCCTGGAGAAGACACGCAGAGGGAAGAAATGCCTGCAACAACAGGTGGAAAGCAATGGGCTTTCCATGGCTAATCAAATGGGCACATGCAATGCCAACATGCCTCCTGAAATTCAAACCTTCTATTTTTGCATTGCTGCCAACTCATTTCCAAAACATCCACTGCTAATCTAACTTGTGTGGCTGCCGCCTTATCGAAACTCCACAAAACTTTAATTTCAGCCTCATGAGCCCTGCAGCTGTAAGTTAATTAAATAAAATTTACAAACATTATGCAGTGAGATAAAGCACTTTCAAAGTCCTTTCTCTATTCAGTTGTCTTAGCTGCCTAGCATACCAGTTTTGCTTGACATGAGTTCAGAGCCCCTGGAAACTTTCCTAATCCTACTCTCTAGGCCTTGTGCCTATTCATGGAACCATGTTAACCCATATCCGGAAAATTAATAAACCTCAGATGGGTTTAAGCACTCAAAATACTCCTGATACTTCTTGCCATTCATTATATTGTAGACATCCTTTGCAGTAGGAGAATCCTCCTCAAAAGACCACAACAGCAGCAGATAAAATCCCTGCGGTTATAAGCATACAAGAAAATGTCTCATCTAAGATTACTGCAGACTAAAGCTGAAGCCGGGAATTAAATTTGCTGAAGGTGAAATCGCTTATGCCTTGGATTAATACAGATGGTCCCAAAACTGATTTCTGAATTTACCCATTTCGCAAAGATAGTGCAAACTTATCACGATTTTTAAAAAGCAAGCTGAGAGAGATCCAAGATGGCCGATTAGCAACAGCTCAGGAATGTAGCTCCCAGTGAAAGCGCAGAGAACGAGTGGACGCCGCACTTTCCGACGAATTTTTGTTGCCCACAGACCGGGAGATTCCCGGCAGAGGAGCCACGCGGGTCGCCAGCACGACTCTTTTGGCCGGCGCGGCTCTTTTGCCGGTGCCCGGCGCGGCGCTTCCCAATGCAGAGTATATGGGACGGACAGGCTTGGCTGGTCCCATCCCCACAAGGAAAACAGCAATTGGAAGCACTGAGGACTGAGAGTTTCACAGCAAGCACAGCGAACCCAGGAAGGTCCGGCTCTGTGGGGAACGGGGGTCCGCCAAAGGAAAACTAAGAAACCGAAAAACTTCATCACCGGGTGGAGAGAGATCCAAGATGGCTGCGTAGCAGCGGCTCGGGATTGTAGCTCCCAGTGAAAGTGCAGAGAGCGAGTGGACGCCGCAATTGCAGACGAATTTTTGATGCCCACAGACTGGGAGATTACCGGCGAAGGAGCCACACGGGTCGCCAGTGCGACTCTTTTGGCCGGCGCGGCGCTTCTCGGTGCGGAGTGTACAGGACTGGGTGCCCTTTTAGTCAGGCTCAGCCGGTCCCATCCCCACAAGGAGAACAGCAATTGGAAGCGCTGAGGAGAGAACAAGCACAGCTGAACCCGGGAAGGCCCAGCTCTGTGGGGAAGGGGCGCCCCCCGAAGGAAAACTAAGAAACAGAAAAAACTTCATCACCAACAAGCCAGATGTCCACTCAGAGACCCAA
>PVKP010037851.1:0-21331 GCA_004027715.1 Plecturocebus donacophilus
TTTTCCTTGTGGGGATGGGACCAGCCGAGCCCGTCCATCCCGTATACTCCGCACCGGGAGGTGCCGCGCTGGGGCGCCGGCAAAATAGCCGCGCTGGCCAAAAGAGGCGCGCTGGCGACCCGTGTGGCTCCTCTGCCGGGAATCCCCCGGTCTGTGGGCAACAAAAATTCGTCGGAAAGTGCGGCGTCCACTCGTTCTCTGCGCTTTCACTGGGAGCTACATTCCTGAGCTGTGGCTAATCGGCCATCTTGGATCTCTCCCGGTCTCGATCTCTTGACCTCGTGATCTGCCTGCCTCGGCCTCCCAAAGTGTTGGGATTACAGGTATGAGCCAACCACACCGGGCCAGTAAAATGTTTTTCTTGTAAGAGCACCCCTCCCTGCTCCAAGTTTCTGTTCCATAGATAGAGGCTGGTCGCAGGTGGAGTTGAAGTGGGCTCCCTGCCCCTTGGCCTCTCCCTTGCAACCTGTTTCCCTCTGTGATCCCACCCGCTTGGCTCAAGTGCAGTTCTGATCACTTTTCCCCATCACAATCGTTCGTTCTCCCTTTCTTAGTCGGCTTCTCCCAGGGCTCCTACAGAGTTGCTCTCGAGCCTGGCATTCAGAGCTCCTAAAACCTGATCCCGACTTCTTCCAGCTTTAGCTCAAAATTCCTCCACTCATTTCCACCCAGCCAGAGCCTCAGGCACACTGGAGCTCACTTTCCCTCCCTCTGTCATCATTAAAATTCCTTCCGTCTTTTAAGGTCAAGATCAAGTAGTCCTTGTTTCAATCTTCCCTGATTCTTTTAGCCCAAACCATTTTTAAAAATAACTTCTGAACTTCTACAGCACTTAGCATATTCTCTATACTTTTGTAGTAATTTAGAATCCATTTTATTTCCTCTAATCCTGTTCAGGTAAAAGGGTCTTGTATTACTTTCCTTGTTTTCTTTCAAGAGCCAAACAAAATGTCCAGTACACATGCAGGTATTTAATGAATGTTAAAAGGCAATTGGGTCAGGTGCAGTGGCTCATGTTTGTAATCTCAGCAGTTTAGGAGGCCAAGGTGGTAGGATCATTGAGGCCAGGAGTTTGCGATCAATATGGGAGGACCTGGTCTCAACAAAAATTTTAAAATTTAGCCAGGTATGGTGGCGCATGCCTGTAGTCCCAGCTACTCTGGAGGCTGAGGTGGGAGGATTGCTTGAGCCAGGAGGTTGACATTGCTGTGAGCTATAATTGTGCCACTGGACTCCAGCCTGGCTGACAGAGCAAGATCCTGTCTCAAAAATAAAATAATTGATTACCAAGAAATCCTTAGAAAATAAATGGGGGAAGCAGCAATTAATACGTTTTTATTTTTTATTTTTATTTTTTAAGACAGAGTCTTACTCTGTTGCCAAGCTGGAGTGCAGTGACACCATCTCAGCTGACTGCAACCTCTGGCTCCTGGGTTCAAGTGATTCTTCTGCCTCAGCCTCCCAAGCAGCTGGGACTACAGGAGTGCACCACCACGCCCAGCTAATTTTTGTGTATTTTTACTAATAGAGATGGAGTTTCACCATGTTGGCCAGGATGGCCTCAATCTCTTGACCTCATGATCCACCAGCCTCAGCCTCCAAAAGTGCTGGAATTACAGGCATGAGCCACAGTGCCCGGCCAATATGTTTTTCTCAACTAGAAATAAAGGGTCGAAGCAGAAACATAAAGAGGCACTGAGAAGAATCGGGAGGTAGGAGGCAGAGTTGGAGGCAGAGTTTAGGTACGTGCAGAACTGCAAAAAAGGACTAAGAGGTAGATTCTGGGGTTACCAAAGGGTGAGACACCCAGTATTGGGTTTGAAGATGGTTAATATGTGGGTCAAACCTAAAGCAACCTTCTGTTAAGAGCATGATGATATATAAGTTGTGGCAAGTAAGTGTTAAGGACTTAACTATTTATGGAATTTACCTGGTTTGGGTGTAGTCTGTATTCCCCATCTCCATCTACCATAGTAATTGAAAACCTTAGGTTATATCAATTTAGCACCTACATGTCAAGCGTGATGATGGGTATTTCTCATCCATTCTTTCTGAACCTTAAAAATAATCTTTCCGCGGTGGCTCACGCCTGTAATCCCAGTACTTTGGGAGGCTGAGGTGGGTGGATCACCTGAGGTCAAGAGTTTGAGACCAGCCAGACCAATATGGTGAAAACCCATCTTAAAAAAAAAAAATAATAATCTTTCAAGATGGGTACTATTATTATCCAGTTTCTACAGGTGGGAATATGAAGTTCAGTGAGATTCAATATCTCACTCAGCTACTCGGGAAGTTGAGGCACAAGAATTGCTTGAACCTGGGAGGTGGAGGTTGCAGTAAGCTGAGATCACCACTGCACTCCAGCCTGGGTGACAGAGCAAGACTCTGTCTTAAAAAAAAAAAAAAGAGACTGCAGAGGGAATTAAGATCATGAACTGAAAATAGGGAGATTATCCTAGATTATCCAGATGGAATTAATGTGAATCATAAGAGCCTTTAAAAGTGGAGAGAAAGGCAGAAGAATGAGTTAGGGAGGTGAGATAGAAGAAGAGGCAGGAGAGACTCGAAGTGTGAGAAGGACTTAAAGTCTGGCTTTGAAGATGGAGGAAGGTGCTGGGGGCCAGGGGCCAGAAGCGAGGAATGTGGCAGCCTCGAGAAGCTAGGGACAGCCAGTGACAGTGGTCAAGGACATAGGACCTCAGTCTTACAACCATGAGGAGGTGAATTCTGCCCAAAACCCGAAGGAGCAGGGAAATGGATTCCCCCTTAGAACCTCAGGAAGGAAAAGCAGCTGTGCCGACACCTTAAATTTAGCCTAAGACCATGTGACCATGTCAGACTTCTGACCTATGGAACTGTAAGATAATATATTTGTTTCAAGTTGCTAAATTTGTGGTACTTTATGCAACAATAGAAAACTAATACAAAAGGTAGAGCACTACTTAAGTCCTTATATCCATGGTCCTTCACTTTTTGATGGTTATAGACCCCTTCGAGAACCTGGTGAAAGCCAGGGTTCTTCTATCTAGAAAAATTCACATGCACACAAAACTTTGAACAGTTTCCAGAGGTTCTTGAATTCACGAGAGCATACCTCATGGACCCAGGGTAAAAACTTTTGCAGATGATAAAAAGGCAAAAGGTAATGTTCAGAAGAGACGAGGAGGGTAAAATGAGGCTTCCTAGGGATAGCATTGTTATCTCCCACCAAAGACTCTCACAGTACCCAGGAGAACACTTAGCTGGGTTGCACTGAACAGATTCAATTTTAATACAATGAATTTCTAGACACTGAAGCTGAAAGGCAACCATCTCAGCCTGATCTTTTCCTGATGGACTCCTTGGAATGAGGCCACACTGTTGAGTAGAACAGTCAGTCTTTATGAGATAGCTACTGATTCGAGAATCACTCTGAAAAATTAAAATGTAAAAAATTACTAAGAAGGGGTATTGATTTTATTCCCCAGAAGAGTATGCAGAGAAAAAGAAATCATAGATAGTACTCTTTAGTAAATTAAATTTACTAAAAGTTTGTGACAAGAAGTGTTTTGGGGATTACTGATGTCATATAGATTTCCTATTTGTTTAGAGCAGTGCTGTTCAATAGAAATATATCATGAATTCCTTAGGTAATTCTAGTAGCCATGTTAAGAAAAGTAAAAAGAAGCAAGATAAATGAATTATTATTACTTTTTGAGACGGAATCTCACTCTTGTCACTCAGGCTGGAGTGCAAGAGCGTGATCTTGGCTCGCTGCAACCTCCGCCTCCTAGGTTCAAGTAATTCTCGTGCCTCAAGCTCCCCAGTAGCTGGTATTACAGGTGTGTTCCATCATGCCCAGCCAATTTTTGTATTTTAATAGAATCGAAGTTTCACCCTGTTGGCCAGGCTGGTCTTGAGCTCCTGACCTCACGTGATCCACCCACCTTGGCCTCCCAAAGTGTTGGGATTACAGGTATGAGCCACCATGCCCAGTTGAAATTAATTATAATAGTGTATCTTATTTAATTGATCTAAAATAGTATCATTTAAAACGTAATCAATCTAAAATTTTTTTCAAAGTAAATATTTGGTATCTAGTGTGTAGTTTGCACTTATAGCATGTCTTAGTTATAATTTTCCATATTTAATGAGCTTAGTAGTCACATGTGGCTAAGGGTGACCCTATTGGTGCAAATTTGGAGAGCAATGAAGCATTGAAATGAAAATCTTAAGGCTTAAACATTATTTAATGTTTAAATAATGTTTAAACAACTTACAGATATATGTGTACTACGTATGTGTGTGTATTATATAAAATCTCACTAAAATCTCAGTAATCACCACTAAGTTACCAGCCTGAGGCTGTTTTCACATATATGTATATATTATATACACAAACATATATGTGTATAATACACACATATATACATTTATGTATGTGTATATAATGTATACATATATGTAAAAACAGCCTCAGGGGCCAAATTACTTATGTAGAGGAATGCTTGTCACTTGCTGCTTCCTTTGATCATATACACCATGACACTAGTGGCAATAGTGTGTAAAGAAAGAAAAAAATAAAAATCTAAAGATTATTTTTTAGCAGATTTTAACTTAAGCAGGTTGACATAAAGCAATTTATTTGAACTTCTCTGTACATTACAGGCCTTTAATATGTATCTGTTTATTTTTTGACATTAAAAATAGAGTTCTAGTTTTGAAAAAGGCCTTATAAATCATTTGTTTTTTCAAATGAGAAAGTACAGATTAGAAGATGGAAAGAAAAGAAAGTATAAAGTTACCTTTTCAGCCTTCCTTATATGGTGCTTTTTTTACATAGGAAGCTGAGGTTCCTTCTCTCCTTCCATCACCACTACCACTACCAGTCACTGCTTACTGAGTTAATGATGTGAACAGGAGATAGGGAACTACTGAGGAGGAGAGGGCGGTTCCTTGGCAAAGGCCCCACCCTCAAGCCCACATAGCTGTGGCCCTAAATGAGAACAGACATTCCTGTTTTTGCACCCAAAAAGCTGCCTTTTGGCCTGCCGTGCCCCCTATCCTGTAGGCATTTAAGTCCCAGACTGGTCCAGGCTCCAGAAGCAGACAAGGAGATGAACAGACAAATGTCAGAGAAGGAGAGAAGAGAAGGAGCATCTGAATGCCAAGAGTAGTTCAGCTGGGGACAAACAGAGAGGAGATTAGCTGCTGGATGGCCGAACTCCAGGGGAAGATCATCTTCCCACTCCATCCCCCTTTCAGTTCCCCATTCATCCCTCTGAGAGCCATCTCCACCACTCAATAAAACCCCTGCATTCACCTTTCAAGTCCATGTGTGACCTGATTCTCCCAGGACACTGGACAAGAGCTTGGGATACAGAAAGCTGCCACTCTGGCCCTCTGCCCTTGCAAAAAGGAGGAGAGTCCACTGAGCTGGTTAACACTGGGAAGGCTAAAAGAGCACACTGCAACACGTGCCCATTGAGCGCCGAGAGTCACAGGCTCCCATCCCTGGATGCTGCCATGGAGCCGAGCCCAGCACCCTGGCTCCTGCACCTGTCCATTTGTGTGCTCCCCCTTCCATAAGTGGTTTGAGCAGCGGCGGTGACCCAACAGACAAGCCATACCCCTGTCCCATGTCCTGCAAGAGGGTCAGGGAATTCTTCTATTTTGCTACTAATATGTCAGACACTAAAACCATCTTTATTAATCCTGCAACAATTCTGCAAGGTAGATCTTTTTAAAAACTTTATTTCAATTGTTTTTGGGGTGCAAATGGTTTTCGGTTACATGGGTAAGTTCTCCAGTGGTGATAGCTAAGATTTTAGTGTGCCCATCACTCAAGCAGTGTACGGCATACCCAATGTATAGTCTTTTATCCCTCACCCTCTCCCAATCGTCCCCCCATAAGTCCACAAAGTCTCCCTGCAAAGAGTAAATGTTATATCATTCTTATGCCTTTGCATCCTCACAGACTAGCTCCCACTTATGAAAACATATATTTGATTTTCCATTCCTGAGTTACTTAGAATAATGACCTCCAGCTCCATCCAAGTTGCTGCAAAATACATTATTTCATTCATGCAGAGTAAATCTTATTATCCCTATTTGGCAGACGAAGACACAGACTTAGAGGGGCTATATAACATGCCCAAGCTCATAAAGCTCATCAAAGCAGAGCCAAAAGTCAAACTTATTGTTTTCATCCAAAGCCTGTGCTGTTTCCAGTATGCTATGCAGCCTCCATCAGGCTGGGGAGGGAGAGGACCTAGATTGGCTTGTTGAAGTACTAGCGGGGAATTGGTGAAGTGGCCAAGGGTAGGAGGAGTGCAGGGTAAGAGAGAAAAAGCAAAGGAAGGAAGTAGAGGTGTGGCATAAGCAGGGAAAGCTGTTGGATGCAGGGTTGGAATGAGTGGGGGTGGTTTCCTCCACCCTCCACAGGTGGATGGCTTGAAGGCCAGCCAGGCAGGTGTGCTTTGGGGAAGAAGACATGAGTGAGGCGCCTGACTCCCTTAAAGAGGAGTTGTGCCTCCTGGCTGGTTCTACAATATTGCTCATTGACAGATGGGCCTTTTCCTGCGTGGGATTCTGAGGATGGTAAGAACAAAGTGAGGGTTAAAGGCATGTGCCCACTCTAGTCACTCAACAGCTTTGAGCTTCTTGGGATTTGCAATGTGCCTTCAGTCAGATCCAAGCAACCTTTGATGTCAGCTGTCTTCTCCTGGCACATAGTTCTTGATAATATTTAGTTTCACATCCATAGGTTTAGCTTTTTCCTTGTTCCTTGGTAAAAGCAAAATATTTTTTCTTACATGATGAAAATATGTGAATAAAACAGACACATTTTGCAAGAAAGACAAACACAACCCAATACCAGTCTCAAGACACTGACAACCATAAGAGGTGTGTGGGTATCTGAGTGGTTATCCCCAGAGCATAGTATTTCCATTGTATCCTCCTGCTGGGGTGGCAGCCAGACTGACTACATGATAGGGCTGGGTGCTTGCCTGCTTCTAGGTTCTATACTGTTTCAAAGTACAGCTGAAAAAAAAAAAAGAAGGAAAAGATCCAAATAGAAATAGAAAATACACATGGGGTTGGGCGTGGGTGCTCACGCCTGTAATCCCAGCACTTTGGGAGGCTGAGGTGGGCAGATCACCTGAGGTTGGGAGTTCAAGACCAGCCTGACCAACATGGAGAAAACATGTCTCTACTAAATATACAAAAAAATTAGCCAGGCGTGGTGGTGCATGCCTGTAATCCCAGCTGCTTGGGAGGCTGAGGTAGGGGAATCGCTTGAACCCAGGATGTGGAGGTTGCGGTGAGCCGAGATTGCACCATTGCACTCCAGCCTGAGCAACAAGAGTGAAACTCGGTCTCAAAAAAAAAAAAAAAGAAGAAGAAGAAGAAAATCCACATGGTTCTAAATCCACATAATGTAAACTCATGGATGCAAGCTGCTCATGATTCCACAGACCTTTACCTAAAATTCTTTTGGAAAAAGCATCCATATGATATACAGACAGATATGATGATTACAGTTGTATTATTATTATTTTTAAACATGAGTATTACCAGTAGTTTAAAAATCACTGTGGCTGGATGCAGTAGCTCATGCCTGTAATCCCAGCAATTTGGAGGCTGAGGTGGGTGGATCACCTGAGGTTGGGAGTTTGAGAGCAGCCTGGCTGATGTGGTGAAACTTGTCTCTACTAAAAATACAAAAATTAGCTGGTTGTGGTGGTGGGCACCTGTAATCCTAGGTACTCAGGAGGCTGAGGCAGGAGAGTCGCTTAAACCTGGGAGGTGGAGGGTGCAGTGAGCCGAGATCACACCACTGCACTCCAGCCTGGGGGACAGAGTGAGACTCTGTCTCAACAAACAAACAAACAAACAAGCAAACCAACCAATCAGCCCACTGTGGGCAAGGTGCAGTGGCTCACACCTGTAAACCAGCACTTTGGGAGGCTGAGGCATGTGGATTGCTTGAGCCCAGCAGTTTGAGTCCAGCCAGGGCAACATAGTAAGACCCTGTTTCTATAAAAAATGTTTAAAAAAATCATTTAGGCATAGTAGCTTATACCTGTAGTCCCACTTGCTTGGGGGGCTGAGATGGGAGGATTGCTTGAGACATGGAGGTTGATGTTGCAGCAAGCTATAATTGCACCACTGCACTCCAGCCTGGGTGACAAACAAGACCCTATCTCAACACCCCCCCCCCCACAAACACACACACACACACACACACACACAACACTGTAACCTTTGTCAGGTAGGCTATGGATAAACAGGCATTCTTATAGATTGCTAGTACTGAATGCAAAATAACATAATCCCCGTAGTTTGGCAACATCTATGAAAACTACATATAAGTTTACCCTTTGACCCAGTGATCTTACTTCTTTTCGCTTGTTTGTTTTTTGAGATGGAGTCTCATTCTGTTGCCCAGGCTGGAGTGCCGTGGTGCGATCTCAGCTCACCGCAACCTCCGCCTCCTGGGTTTAAGCCATTCTCCCACCTCAGCCTCGCAAATAGCTGGGATTACAGTCATGTACCACCACACCCGGCTAATTTGTGTATTTTTAGTAGAGATGGAGTTTCATCATGTTGGCCAGGCTGGTCTTGAACTCCTGACCTCAAGTGATCTGCCTGCCTCAGCCTCCCAAAGTACAGGGAATTCCGCATGAGCCACTGTGCTTGGCCTCAATGCTTTCACTTCTAAGAATTTAACCTGAAGAAACATCTTCAACAATATAAAATGACACATGTGTAAGATTTTATATGCAGTATTATTTGTAACTGCAAAATGGAAATAACCTAAATGTGTATACACAGGATACAGAGTGAATAAATTATATTACATTACATACACATAATAGTGTATTAGGCAGCTTTTACGGAATGATTTTCGGGCTTTGCTGCTAAGTGAAAAAAGTGAAGAGCGGAAGAGAATAATAGTGTGCCACTACCATAGATAAGAAATAAGGGGAGACGATACACATGTATCTACTCCCCTTTAACAAAAAGACATATTAGAAGGACAAAGTGGAAAGGATTGAAATTTGTTACTTGCAGGGGGAGAGTGGGAACAGAATGGAAGGAATATGGAGAGAGAATGACACTTCTACATATCTACTTGTGTATTATTTTGACTTTTGGAATCATGTTAATGCTTTACATATTTATGAAATAATCAACAATTTTGGGGAGGAAGTCCTAAAACTGAATACAAATAGAAACAAATAAACTGAACTGTACATAAAACGGGGAATCACACAGAAGGAAAAAGAGACCCAACTTACTCAAGTAACATTTTGACACAGTATCTTGACTACGTATCCTGAGTCTAAAAGCAAGAGAGCTGTGAGAAATTTTGAGCTCTATTCGACAGCTGTAATGTTGTTGGTGGCGTAGGTAGAGCAATTCTGAAACTATTTTTTGTATATTATAGTATTGAGCAAATAACTACATTGGTAGTTATTGGGACCCAGAGTGCTAGCTTAGAGGAGGGAGATTCAAATATGGAATAGGGAAAGGTAAGGAAGAACTTTGTGGTGCTGGATTGGCATATGCTCATGCTTTTTTCTTTTCTCTTTTTAAAACAAAACAAAACAAAAAAACATCCTACCTCTGTCTTCTGAAGGATCAAGTTTCATTGAAGAGATCTGGTTGCAAATCTCTTTTTTAAAAAATCATTTCCTGCTGCAAGGAAGCAGGGCTTCTTGAAGATGAGACTGTTTTCATGGCTGGAGGAGGGAAAATGCAACATGGGCCTGAAAAACCTGCTAGGCCAAAAAGTAAAGAAGTGCTAAGAAAGCATGAAATTATGTCAGAAGGACACAGAAGCCAGCTGATGGGCTTTCCCTGGCCAAACCTGGGATAATTCTAGCATTAAAATAAGTAGTGACATCAGTGGATTACATCCCATTGAATAAAATATAATCCATGAATTCATACTGACACTAAAAAGCAAGCAAGCAAATGCAGATAGGGAAGGAAGAAGGAGGGCTCTTTACAGTAGGATGTCAACTAATGTAGAAGTAATGATTAGTCAGAAAGTCACCGTTTATGCAATTACTGTGGGTACTGATAAGTAAGCAACAGCAAGGAAGGAGCCTCAGGTGGGGAAGAACAATGAACAATTGTTCTGAGAGACAGTATCGAACAACTCAGGGCCACAGGGACCTTGTGGCACAATGACCTGTTCAGCAAGTACCCTCCTCCAGCATGACCCTATAAAACTTCCTTCCAGCCCTTGGCTCTTTGCAGGAGCTTTGGACATGGAGCTCCTCTGCTGTGCTGCCACCTGTCACATCCTTGCAATGCATTTTCATGTCTTAATCTGAATTTCTTTACCTACAGCTGTCTTGGTCAATTCCTTTACAGCCTGTGCCACTAGCCCTAGATAGTCACACCTGCAACAATTACCATAGTAATAATTTATTCAGGTAAGAAGTGTCAGTGGATGCTGGAAGTTGGTAGAAAATTTATTGGGGAAGAGAATATTTACACAGTCCTGAAGTATATTCCTACAGATAATTTATTAAATACAAGGAGAAAAAAGGAGGACAAATCTAGTGGAAACCACTTTAATCAAGTGATCAAGGTCAACATGCTCCCAAATAATACAAACTGACTCTAGGTGTGTCCTGATATGATGAACGTAAATTGCTTATGTAGTGTCTCTACCAAAAATGTACAACTTTAATTGAATCATGGGGAAACAATGGTGATAAAACAGTGGGCCTGTATTCTTCAAAAATGTCACTGTCATGAAAGACAAAGCAAGGCCAAGAACTGTTCCAGATTAAAAGAGACTGAAGAGACATGACAACTGCATGAAATATGTGATTCTAGATTATAAAAAAAGGTTTCTATAAAGGATAGTATTGGGAAAATTGGTGAAACTTGAAGACGGAATGTATATTAGATAATAGCCTTGTTTAAATATTAAAATTCCTGAGTTTTCTTTTTCATTTAATTTATTTACTTATTTATTTTAAAGAGACAAGGTCTCGCTATGTTGCCCAGGTTGGAGTGCAGTGGCTATTCACAGGCGCGATCCCACGACTGATCAGCATGGGAGTTTTGACCTGCTCCGTTTCCCACCTGGGCCGGTTCACCTCTCCTTAGGCAACCTGGTGGTTCCCTGCTCTCGGGAGGTCACCATAAAATTCCTGATGGTTATAGTGTCTGTGTGTTTAGTTAAGAGAATGCTATTGTTCCTGGGAGATACATGCTGATGTACCTAGGAGAGGAAGGTCATAATCTCTGCAATAAGTCTCAAATGGTTTAGCAAAAACAAAATAAAATAAATATTTTAGTACATATAAATTCCCATATGTACTAAAATATCTTCCTGAAAAGTATATAAAACACAGTATATAGGATATACTGTAAAAATTTCTGTGAATTTTTTAGGCCAGATTCCATATTTGCTCATTAAATGGACTGTCTTTAGTTCCTTTTGTTATAGGGGTCGCTAAAAAAGTAAAATGCAGCATAATGCCTGTTATGCCTTTTAGGCTAAAGGTGACAAACTTCATCTCTTTTGTAAAGAAAGCAGGATATTTTCCAAGGTACTAACTTTTCCAGATTTCTCTAATCAAACTCATTTGGTTATAAGCCACTCAAGCTAGTTCAAACAAAAGGTGAACATTACGCTAAGGGGGATCAATTTTCCTGGCATCCAACAAATAAGAGACATACTGGGATTAGACATCAGACAGACTAGAGCTGGAGAGTGGCTCGGATTTAAGCAGAAATGTGTGGGCCTCAGCTCCCTGCTTTGGCATTAATGTGAATGATGACACCTTGTATATTTCTGTGTCCAACTGGCAGGCCTAGGGATTGGCTACCCTTGAGTTAGGTATCTGATTTGATCAGTTCTGATGCTCTTGGAGTAATGAAAAGCCCAATCCAAAGTTGTTTAAGCATTTGTTATCATATATAATGGTAATCTAGAGATAGGGCATGTCTTCAGTGACCTCATTACCTGGGTGCCCAGGTACCTCCTATCTTTCTGCTCTGCCATCCTCAGCAGGTTGGCTTTTCCACCTAGGCTGGTTTCTTTCATGAGTCCAAGTTGGCTGTTATAGCTTCAGGCATCACAGGGGTTGACAATACTGGGAGACAGAAAATGAACTGTCCCTCTCATGTACTCCATTTTTAAAAAAAATTTCTCCAACAAAACCCCAAAAAACAAAAAACGGGATACATGTGCTGAACGTGCAAGTTTGTTACATAGGTATACATTACATGTGCCATGGTGGTTTGCTACACTACTGACCCGTCTTCTAAGTTCCCTCCCCTCACCCCTCACCCACTAACAGGCCCTGGTGTATGGTGTTCCCCTCTCTGTGTCCATGTGTTCTCAATGTTGAACTCCCACTTGTGAGTGAGAACATACAGTGTTTGGTTTTCTGTTCCTATGTCTTCCATTTTTAGGGCAGGGAAAAATGGTCCCAGAAGGCCTCCAGCAAACTTTCCCTTACATCTCATTGGCAGATTAAGCGGGGCAAATGGCAATTATCATAGTTGACTTACACTAATCAAGATTCATCCTCTTAGGCTGAGAAAGTGCTCAGCCTGTCATGATACATTTGGCTAAGATAACAAAGGAATTTTTCTATTAGGATGAAAAAGGAAAATGGGAGAACAGTATTGAATGTGGTGTTGCACTCCCTGGCCTAATCAGTCATGGTGATGATAAGTGGTCTAGTAAATGATCTTTTTTTTTTTTTTTTTTGAGACAGGGTCCGCTCTGTCACTCATGCTGGAGTGCAGTGGTGTGATCTCAGCTCACTATAACCTCTGCTTCCTGGGCTCAAGTGATTCTTCAGCCTCAGGCTCCTGAGTATCTGGGACTACAGGTATGAGCCACTATGCCTGGCTGTTTTTTGTAGTATTTGTAGAGATGGGGTTTCACCATGTTGCCAGGCTAGTCTTGAACTCCTGAGCTCAAAGCAACTCACCCATCAAAGTGCTAGATTTCAGGTGTGAGCCACCACATCTGGCTAAATTATCCTTTAGGAAAAGAAAATCTGTGCACGAAACAAGTTCTCTTAGAAGATGTGGGCTGGCAGGCAATTATTGGCATCTCAAGTATACTATTTGCCACATCATAAAATGTAATGAAGGTAATTATCTGATGGGTATATTATTTTACCTATTTCAAAATAAATAATAGCTTCTTGTTAAATTACACAAATACATACTCCTTTTGAAAAACTTAAGCTATAAACAAAGAAAATACTTGTAGTTGTAAAGAGAAGTGAGAAGTATATTTACTATTATGGTATGATCTTTAGGTCTAGATTTAAGTTAAAAAAAAAAAACAAGGAGATCAAGAGAAGGAGAAGACAAGCCACACACTGGAAGAAAATATTTGCAAAAGACATATCTGATAATAGACTCTTAACCAAACAAGAAACTCTTAAAACTCAATAATAATAAAACAATCTGATTAAAAAAATTGTTTGAACAGACACTTGAACCTGAACAGACACCTCATTAAAGAAGACATACAGATGGCAAATAAGCAGGTATAAATATGCTTAACATCATATGTCATCAGGGAATTGCTAATTAAAACAACGAGGTATCTCTACACACTATACCAGCAGGACAGAGAGAGCGAGGAAGTGCCACACTTCTTAGAATGGCCAAAATCTAAAACACTGAAAATACCAAATATGGTTGAGGATATGGAGCAAGAGGAGCTCTCATTTATTGCTGGTGGGAACCCAAAACGGTGTAGCCACTTTTGAAGACAGTTGGGCATTTTCTTACAAAACTGAACATGTTCTTACTAACAATTCAGTAATCGTGCTCCTTGGTATTCACCCAAATGAAATGAAAACTTACATCCACACACAAATCTGCACATGGATATTTATAGCAGCATTCTTTATAATTGCCAAAACTTGGAAGCAACCAAGACGCCCTTCAGTAGGTGAAAGGGTAATTAAACTGTGGTAGATCCAGATAGTGGAATTTATTCAGTGCTGAAAGGAAATGAGCTATCAAGACATGAAAAGACACAGAGTAAGCTGGGTTCAGTGGCTCACACCTATAATCCCAGCACTTTGGGAAGCTGAGGTGGTAAAGAGTGCTTGAGCCTAGGAGTTCGAGACCAGCCTGGGCAACATAGTGAGACCCATCTCCACAAAACAGAAAGAAAAGACATGGAGTAAACTTAAATGCAGCTAAGTATGGTGGCTCATGCTAGTAATTCCAGCACTTTGGGAGGCCAAGATGGGAGGATGGCTTCAGTCCAGGAGTTTGAGACCAGCTGGGCAACATGATGAGGCCTTGTCTCTACAAAACATAAAAAGTTAGCCATGGTGGTGACTGGCTGTAGTCCCAGCTTCTCAGGAGGCCAAGGTGGGAGGATCCCTTGACCTAGCAGTTTGAGGCAGCAGTGAGCTATGATAGTACTACTGTACCCTAACCTGGGTGACAGTGAGATCCTGTCCCAAACAAACAAATCAACCAACTAACAACAACAACAGAAACTTAAATGCACATTAGGAAGTAGAGGAAGCTAACTGAAAAAATATATGCTATGCAATTCCAACTATATGACATTCTGGTAAAGGGAAAATCATGAAGACAGTGAAAGGAGCAGTTGTTGCCAGTAGTTTCTGGGGATAGTGGGGTGAATAGGCAGCACAGAGGATTTTTAGGACAGTGAAACTACTTTTTTTTTTGAGACAGAGTCTTGCTCTATCGTCCAGGCTGATGTGCAGTGGTGTGATCTCAGCTCACTGCAACTTCTGCCTCCCAGGTTTAAGTGATTCTGATGCCTCAGTCTCCCTAGTAGCTGAGACTACAGGTGTGTGCCACTGTGCCTGGCTAAGTTTTTTTGTATTTTTAGTAGAGATGGGTTTCACCATTTGGCCAGGCTGGTCTGGAACTCTTGGCTTCAAGTGATCCATCCGCCTTGGCCTCCCAAAGTGCTAAGATTACAGGTATGAACCACCAAGCCTGGCCTAGGACAGTAAAACTATTCTGTATGATACCATAATGGTGGATATGTTATTACACATTTGTCAAAACCCAAAGGATGTGCAACCTCAAGAGTGAACCCTAATGCAAATGATGGATAATGATATGTAGGTTCATCAATTGTGAAAAATATGCCTACCAGTCTGGTGTGGGATGTTGATAGTGGAGGAGACTATGCATATATGAGGACAGGAGACAGATGGGAATTCTCTTTACTTTTCTGCTCAGTTTTGTTGTGAACCTAACACTACTCTAAAAAAAATAAAGCATATTAAAAAAACAAAACAAAAAAACAAAAACAAGACAAAAAAGGAAGGAGAAATCTGAAAATGACATAAAGAAAACAATTCCATTTACATTAGCATCAAAAAAAAAATCCTTAGGAATAAATTAAAGTAGTACAGAAAGTTGTAATCTGAAAACTACAAAAGAAATTAAAAGATTAGTGTTAAAAGAAATTAATGAAGACATAAATAAGAATAAATAAATGAAAGACATCTATTGTTCATGGATTGAAAGATTTAATGTTGCAAAAATGGCAATACTCCCCAAATTGACCTACAGATTAAACACAATCTCCATTAAAAACTATTATATTTGTTTTTATATTATATTAAACTGTTATATTTGTGGCTAATTGGTTTTCTAAATAATGGTGCCGACACAATTAAATCAGAGAAAAAAGAGAATAGTCTTTTCAACAAATCATATAACTGATATATACATATATACATATATCTGAAGTATTATTTATACTTTAAAAAATGGAAGGACAAGCCATAAAAATAAATGGCCATTTATATAACAAGGAATGGGTGAGCATTTATGTAATAAAGTAGAAGCTAGATTTTTCTCAAATAGACCTTGTTTTATAGACTTGACTTTAGAACCACACAAATAATTTATATAATTATAAAACAAAATTAAGGTCACCGGCGCGTGGGGGACGTTACCCGCGCGGCGTCCCAGTTCCCTTGGAGACAGAGCCGGCCCGGGCGTTCCGTGGCCGGGCAACGACGACAGCGGAGCTCCTGGGGAAGCCAAGATGCTGTCGAAAAGAAAGGACAGAAAGAAAGGCAAGAGCAAAGGCAAAGACATGAAATTGAAAAACTGAAACAGCAATTAAAAGAAACAAAGGAAAAAGCCCAAGAGGAAGAGGAAAAATTGGAACAAAAATATACCAGGCAAATCAATGAACTAGAAGGACAGTTCCATCAAAAAGCCAAAGAAATTGGCATGATTCACACAGACCTGAAAACAGTAAGATAATTCCAGAAGAGAAAAATCCAAGTGGAGAGAGAGTTAGATGATCTGAAGGAGAATTTAAGAAACACAGAGCGGATACATCAGGAGACTCTTAGAAGACTAGAAAGCAGATTTTTTGAAGAAAATCACCGACTAGAACAAGAGGCTGAAAAGAAGATAATAATGCTGGCAGAGAGAGCCCACCATGAGGCTATTGTGAGTTCAATGATCTGTTGGTTAAGGAAAAGATTATGCAATTTATCCAGCAGAGATCACAAATCCAAACCCTTCAGAAGAAGGTTCTAAGCTTGGAGACAGCTCTGAGTCACATGACCAAAGAGTTTGAGAGTGAAGTTTTAAAACTGCAGCAATGAGCAATGATAGAGAACCGAGCGGGTCAGGTAGAAATTGATAAACTGCAGCACCTTCTTCAGATGAAGGACAGGGAAATGAATCGTGTGAAGAAGCTGGCCAAGAACATACTGGATGAGAAAACAGAAGTGGAAAGATTCTTTTTAGATGCTCTACACCAAGTGAAGCAACAGATCCTAGTTAGCAGGAAGCATTATAAGCAGATAGCACAAGCTGCTTTCAATTTAAAAAATGAGAGCAGCATGTGCAGGAAGAACAGAATATCCCAAAATGAGAACATTTGATGGCAGAGAGCACAGCACCAATAGTGTGAATCAGGATCTTCTGGAGGCTGAAAAATGGACACATATTGAAGGAAATGTGGATTTTGGAGATTTGACCTGGGAGCAGAAGGAAAAAGTCTTGAGACTGCTCTTTGCAAAAATGAACGACTGTGCTTCTAGGAAATACAACCAGAGTTCTAGGCCTCCAGTTCTGGATTATGTTGTTTCTGACAGTGGGGAAACAAAGGAATTTGGGGATGAAAGTAAGCTTCAAGATCAAAGCTTTATCACCCAGCAAGTTCCAATATCAGACTCTTCTGGTAAAGTGGTGCTACCCACTATTTCAAAAGGATCTCAAGAGTCTGACACAGTAACCTTCTGAGAAGCACTGATTAGGACCCCACAGATGCTGCTGGCAGGCCCGCCCTTGCAAAATCCTTGCTCTTGAATATCTTTAAGAAAATTTCTTAAAGGAAAAGACAAAAATTTTAACTCAAAAGTTACCTGTTTGCCATAGAAATTGGTGTCTCTTCTGAAGGAAGATCGAGAGCCGGTGAATGAAAGCATTGGCAAAGGCACTGGAATGGGAACATTCACTCCCACCTAAAAGAGAACAAATCCATGTTGTATCCTAAGGACAAAGGAACTCTCCATTTAGAAGCACCAGTTTCCAATATCCATCTTCTTCCCCATCCTCTACCTCATTAACTTCCATTCCTGAGGAAGAAAATAGGGCACTGTGGAAGGTCATGGAGACAATCTTAAACCAATGACACATCATTATTTACTGTTTTCTCTTAGGAAATAGAAAACGGATATAAGAGTCTCTTAAAAATTCTTTTCACAATCCTGTCTGACATCCACCAGGTGGGCATATTTCCGAGCAGTGGCTCCATTGGTGGTGAAAATGGCAGTTCCATTTCCATATGGCTTGTTATTTACAATCTGGATGGCTTCATCCAATGTTTCTGTCTCCAGAACCACAAGAATTGGACCAAAAATCTCTTTGTAACAGGTCATATTTGGCTGCCAGGAAGGATGCATTGAGAAAAGAAGTCACCTTTTTGGATTCTGAGTATTTTATGTTTATTTGGTACTTTCACTTACTACACATCGTTTACATGGACAACTTTCATATTAGTAACCTCTTTTCATTTCAAAACACCTATTTTTTAAAAAAGTCCTCTCTTAACTGTGTTCCATCTTCCAAGCTACCAATCATATAAACAACTTGGAATTCCTATCAACAATAACCACACTTCCTTTAAGGCACTGTATTTTTAGTTCATGACCATCATTAGCTTCCTTTTTAATACCTGAACAACTTGTTTCATCTAATTGTTATCAAAAAGTTACATGAAATTTTATTTTTTATAAAACCAATATATATTATACCAGGAGAATTTTTCTCTTTATAGAAACCCCCAGCTGTTTTCTGTAACATAAATAATCCATTCTTATTCACTCCTTCCTTTACTTCCCAAATAAGTCTGCATGTTTATATTTTGATATCAGGTTACACTTAGACACTCAAAACATCATCACTGCAGCTAATGTTTGTTGCTGATAAATGGATTTTTCTGTATGGTTCTGTGGCAAGAGATTTCATAATTTCTACTACACTTAAATTCAACACTTGGTGATTCATTATTATATATGAATTTCAAAAAAGATCTTCATAACCTCAATTTTTAAGTCATATTAGCTGAGAGACTTTCAAAGTTTTGATAAATAAAAATTGACAAGTAAAAAAAATTAAATCTAAAAATGCAACCCCTAAAAATTGAAATCAAAATTCAGCACATCAGCCTATGTATTGAGCTAGTGGCATAACCACACATGAGAAACTTTACCAAGTGACATTATTATTGTTTTGAGATGGAGTCTTGCTCTATCACCCAGGCTGGAGTGCAGTGGTGCAATCTCACCTCAACCTCCGTCTCCCGGGTTCAAGCGATTCTCCTGTCTCAGCCTCCCAAGTAGCTGGGGTTACAGGTGTGCATACTACACCCCATTAATTTTTGTATTTTTAGTAGAGATGGGGTTTCAGCATGTTGGACAGGCTGGTCTTGAACTCCTGACCTCAAGTAATTCACCTAGCTTGGCCTCCCAAAGTGCTGGGATTATATGTGTGAGCCACTGCACCTGGCCTCCAAGTGACTTTAAAACATGGTAATTGACTACACATTCCTATTATAACAACATATCCTAGCTCCACCCACTGCAAAGGTCTAGAAACAATGAACTGGTCATGAATGACCCAGTAGGAATAAACACCCATTCTAGATTGTTGCCTCTGAGATACCATTTCCCACTGAGAAGATCAGGGCTCCTTGGAGACATGCTGAGTCCACATCTGAGGCAGGAAATGTTGAAGATAAGTCTGGAACATCTTGTTATTCAGAAGGCAAGGAAGATATCAAAGGCTTCTATAGTCGTGTCAAAAAACTCTGTCGTTAATTTGAGAAGATTCCCATTGACTAAAGATAGGACAATTTCAACATCAATGAGAATGAGAATTAAAATGGATTAAACACATCAAATATACAGGCTGAGTCTCCCTTATCCAAAATACTTGGGACTAGAAGTGTTTTGGATTTTGGATTTTTTTTTTTTGATTTTGGAATATTTGCATATACATAATGAAATATCTTGGGGATAGGATCCAAATCTAAACACAAAATTCATTTATGTTTTATATACAGCTATATACACAGCCTGAAGGTAATTTTACACAATATTTTAGGTAATTTTGTGCATGAAATAAGGTTTGTGTACATTGAATTATAGAAAGCTAAGGTGTCACTACCTCAGTCACCCATGTGGAGAATCTGTGGTTGTTTGACATCACCGTTATTCCTGACTCTGAATTTATATGCTACTGATAAGCAAATATTTTCTACACTTGTTCACACGTAAGTGCCTAACAGTAAAATACCTGACCCACCATTATTAATCCAGTGAAAAACTAATGTGTTCAGGGTAACTAAACAGCACAGTAGCATCACCAGAACTCCTGCGGCAGCTGGACACGAGCGACAGCCAACATGGTCAGTCTCCACTGTGTCCTGTCACATGCGGTCAGGGGTTGAGTTTCCCACTTGTGGAATCATGTTGGTGTGCAAAATGTTTCAGGTTTTGGAATCTGGATTTTTGGATTAGGAATGCTCAATCTCTCAATTTTTTTTCTCAACACAGGGTTTTGCTCTATTGAGTGGAGTGGCGGCAGCCTTGACCTCCTGGGCTCAGGTGATCCTTCCTGCCGTCCCCTAGACTCCAGAGTATCTGGGATTACAGGGGTGCATCACCATGCCTGGCTAATTTTTGTATTTTTTGTAGAGATGGGGTGTTGCTATGTTGTCCAGGCTGGCTTTGAACTCCTGAGCTCAAGCAATTTGCCTGCGTTGGCCTCCCAAAATGCTGGGACTATAGGCATGAGCCACCACACCCAGTCTATATTTAAATTCTTAAATTCTTTAAAACCCTCACAACTCTCACTAGTAATCTTTGATGAATATGAGGGAAGCAACTCATTATTTTGATAATTGTTAAATAAAGGGAAACAATTAAGCATGAATCCTGCCTTTCCCATCTAAACTGTATTTCAAGGAAACCAAATATATGTTGAAGGGAAGTTTTTTTTCTTTTTTTTTTTTTTAGAATAAAAAGAATGAAAGAGAGAAAGAGGAAGAGATTTTAGAAAAAGAGAGAAAAGGAGAAAGAAAGAAACAGCAAAAGAAAGAAAAAAAGAATGAAAGAGAGAAAGAAAGAGGAAGAGATTTTAGAAAAAGAAAAGGAGGAAGAAAGAAACAGCAAAAGAAAAAATGGAAGAGAGAATGGAATGGAAGAGAGAATGAAAGAGGAAGAGAAAGAGGGAGAGAGAATGGGATTCTTGTTTTATTGCCCAGGCTAGAATACAGTCTAAAAATGGGTATTAAAAACCTCTTTTATGCCAATAATTGTGTTTAACAATGGAGACAGGAAGGAATAGGGGATGAAGATAACAAATAAGCAGCCAACCAATATTTTACTTAAACCTGTGAAATGCTATGCAATTGCTGGGGAGTGATTTACTTCCAATTATGTGGTCACTTTTAAAATAGGTATAATGTGATACTGAGAAAAATGTATGTTTTGTGGATTTGTGGGAGGAGAGTTCTGTAAATATTTGTTAAGTCTAGTTGTTCCAGGTCTGAGTTCAAGTCCTAGATATCCTTATTGATTTTCTATCTCGTTGATCTATGTAATATTGACAGTGTAATGTTAAAGTCTCCCACTATTATTGTGTGGGAGTCTAAGTCTCTTTGTAAGTCACTAAGAACTTGCCCTATGTATCTGGGTGCTCCTGTAATGGGTGCGTATACATTTAGGATCGTTAGCTCTTCTTGTTGCATTGATCCTTTCACCACCATGTAATGTCCCTCTTTGTTTCTTGTGTTCTTTGTTGTTTTAAAGTCTGT
>PVKP010037852.1:0-21333 GCA_004027715.1 Plecturocebus donacophilus
AAAAATACAGAAAAACAATTCAATAAAATCAGGAAAGCAATAAATCACCAAAATAATAATTAAATGTGTATATACACATATATATCCACTATATATATAGTATATATATACTATATATATGTGTGTATATATATATACTATATATATATACACAACAGTATATATATATATGTATATATATATAGTGTTATGTAGCTCCACATAAAGCCAACAAATTCTGGATCTGAAAACCACAATAAAGGAAATGCATTAGAAAATGTTAACAGCAGAATTCATCAAACAGAAGAAAGAATCTGTGAACTAGAAAACAGGTTATTTGTAAATATATAGAAGAGAAAAAAGAATAAAAAGGAATGAAGAAAGATTATGGGATTTATGGAATGGCATTAACAGACAAAGTAAGTAACAAGAGTTAAAGAAGGAAAAGAGAGGAAAAGAAGGAAAAAAGATTATTTAAAGAAATAATGCAAGAAACTTTTGAACTCTAAGATAAAAATTTAGGTACAGGAAGGTCTAAGGTCTCCGATCAGAAAAAGACAACTCTAAGATATATTACAATTAAATTGTCAAAAATCAAAGACAAGAGAGGGATCTGAAAGCAGCAAGAGAAAAAGAACAGATCACATACAAAGGAGTTCTAATAAATGTGCAGACATATACAGAACATTATATCAACAGCAAGAGAACGTGCATTCTTAAGTGCATGAAAATCCTTCTTTAGGATAGATCATATGTTAGGCCATAATGCAAGTGTTAACAAATTTTAAAAGATTGAAATCATATCAAGTATCTTTTCTAACCACTATATTATGAAAGTAGAAGTCAATGATGAATTTTGGAAAATTCACAAATATATAACAATTAAACCATGTGGCAAGTTTCATGTAAATGAATCCCAACAAAACAACATGCTCCTAAATCAGTGGGCTAAAGAGGAAATTAAAAGAGAAATTAAAAATATATCTGCAGAGAAACAAAAATTGATAGGAAACATAGCAAAACATGGGAAGCAGAAAACAGAGTTCTAGGAGGTAAGTATATAGCAATAGATGCCTTTATCACAAAATAACAAAGATTCCAAATGAATAAATTTAACATTATACAGTAAGGTGCTAGAAAAAGAAAACAAGCTGAGTTTGAAGAAAGTAGAAAGAAGGAAATAAAGATCACAGCAGAAACAAAGACTAGGAAAACAATATAAAATATCAAAACTAAATTGATTTTTTGAAAAGAAACAAAATTTATGCACCTCTAGCTAAACTGGGAAAAAAAGAAGACTCAAAATCAGAAATGAAACAAGACACTTGAACTGATACCAGACAAAAGCAAAGGATTTTAAGAGAGTACTGTGAACATTCATAGAATAACAAATTATATAACTTAGATGGAAGGGATAAATTCCTAGACATATACAACTTACCAAGACTGAATCATAAATAAAAAATCTAAACAGACTAAAAGTAAGTTAGGAGATTGAATCAGTAATTAACAGTCTCCCATCAAAGAAAGCCCAGGAACTGGTGGCTTCTTTGATATATTCCACCAAATATTTAAAGAAGAACTAATACCAAACTGTTTCAACCTCTTCCAAAACATTGAAGAGGAGGGAAACTTCCAAACTTATGAGGCTGGTAATACCCTGATACCAAAAGCAAACAAGGACACTGCAAGAAATGAAAATTACCAGCCAATATCACGGATGAACATGGATGTAAAAATCTTCAGCAGAGTATTTGCAAACCAAATTCATCAGCATATAAAAGAACTATTCATGAAGATGGCTGGCAAGATGGCTGAATAGGAACAGCTTTGGTATGCAGCTCCAAGTGAGATCAATGCAGAAGACAAGTGATTTCTGCATTTCCAACTGAGATACCTGGCTCATCTTATTGGGAATGGTTAGGGAGTGGGTGCAGCCCACAAAGGGTGAGCAGAAGCAGGGTGGGGTGTCATCTCACACAGAAAGTGCAAGGGGTTGGGGAATTCCCTCCCTTAGCCAAGGGAAGCTAGCCAAAGGAAGCCATGATGGACTGTGCCATGAGGAACAGTGCATTCCAGCCCAGATACTATGCTTTTCCTACAGTCTTTGCAACCCAGAGACCAGGAGATTCCCTCTGGTGCCTATGCCACCAGGGCACTGGGTTTCAAGCACAAAACTGGGTGGCTGTTTGGGCAGACACCAAGTTAGCTGCAGGAGATTTTTTTTTTCCATATCCCAGTGGTACCTGGAATGCCAGCTAGACAGGACCATTCACTCCCCTGGAAAGGGGGCTAAAGCCAGGGAGCCAAGTGGTCTAGCTTGTGGACCCCCACAGAGTCCAGCAAGCTAAGATCTACAGGCTTTAAATTCTTACTTGCAGCACATAAGTCTGAAGTTGACTTGAGCTTGGTGGGGGAGGGGCGTCTACTATTACTGAGGCTTGAGTAGGTAGTTTTCCCCTCACAGTGTATACAAAGCCACCTGGAAGTTTAAACTGGGTGGAACCCACCACAGCTCAGCAAAGCTGCTGTATCCAGACTGCCTCTCTAGATTCCTCTTCTCTGGGCAGGGAATCTCTGAAAGAAAGGCAGCAACCTCAGTCAGGGGCTTTTAGATAAAACTCCCATCTCTCTGGGACAGAGCAAGTGGGGAAAGGGGCAGCTATGGGCACAGCTTCAGCAGACTTAAACTTTTCTGCCTGCTGGCTCTGAAGAGAGCAGCAGATCTCCCAGCACAGTGCTCAAGATTTCCTAAGGGACAGACTGCCTCCTCAAGTGGGTCCCTGACTCCCATGCCTCCTGACTGGGAAATACCTCCCAGAAGGGGCTGATAGACATCTCATACAGGAGAGCTCTGACTGGCATCTGTTGGGTACCCCTTTGGGATGAAGCTTCCACAGGAAGAGACAGGCAGCCATCTTTGCTGTTCTGCAGGCTTTGCTGGTGATACCCAGGCAAACAGGGTCTGGAGTGGACCTCCAGCAAACTCCAGCAGACCTGCAGCAGAGGGGCCTGACTATTAGAAGGAAAACTAACAAACAGAAAGGAATAGCATCAACATCAACACAAAGGACATCAACACAGAAACCCCACTTGAAAGTCACCAACATCAAAGACCAAAGGTAGAAAATCCATGAAAAGGAGGAAAAACCAGAGCAAAAAGGCAGAAAATTCCAAAAACCAAAACACCTCTTCTTTTCCAAAGGATCACAACTCCTCATCAGCAAGAGAACACAACTAGATGGAGAATGAATTTAGTGAATCGACAGAAGTAGGCTTCAGAAGGTGAGTAATAACAAATTCCTCCAAGCTAAAGGAGCATGCTCTAACCCAATGGAAGGAAGCTAAGAATCTTGAAAAAAGGTTAGAGGAATTGCTAACTAGAATAACCAGTTTACAGAAGAACATAAACGACCTGATGGAGCTGAAAAACACAGCACGAGAACTTCATGAAGCAAACACAAGTATCAATAGCCAAATCACTCAAGCAGAAGAAAAAATATTAGAGATTGATGATCAACTTAATTAAATAAAGCATGAAGACACGGTTAGAGACAAAAGAATGAAAAGGAATGAACAAAGCCTCCAAGGAATATCGGACTATGTGAAAAGACCAAACCTACATTTGATTGGTATACTTGAAAGTGATGGGGAGAATGGAACCAAGTTGGAAAACACTCTTTAGATATTATACAGGAGAACTTCCCCAACCTAGCGAGACAGGTCAACACTCAAATTCACGAAATGCAGAGAACACTACAAAGATATTTCTGGAGAAGAGCAACCCCAAGATACATAATCCTCAGATTCGCCAAGGTTGAAATGAAGGAAAAAATGTTAATGGCAGCCAGAGAGAAAGGTCGAGTTACCCACAAAGGTAAGCCCATCAAACTAACAGCAGATCTCTTTGTAGAAACCCTACAAGCCAAAAGAGAGTGGTGGGGGGGCAATATTTGACATTCTTAAAGAATTTTAAACCCAGAAATTTATATCTAGCTAAAATAAGCTTCATAAGAAAGGAGAAATAAAATCCTTTACAAACAACCAAATACTGAGAGATTTGTCACCACCAGGCCTGCCTTAGAAGAGCTCCTGAAGGAAGCACTAAATATGGAAAGGAAAAACAGGTACCAGCCACTGCAAAAACATACCAAATTATAAAGACCATTGACACTATGAAGAAACTGAATCAACTAATGTACAAAATAACCAGATAGCTTTATAATGACAGGACCAAATTATAACAATATTAACCATAAATGAAAATGGGTTAAATGTCCCAATGAAAAGACACAGACTACCTAATTGGATAAAGAGTTAGGACCCATTGTAGTGCTGTATTCAGGAGACCCAGCTCATATGCAAAGACACACATAGCGTCAAAATAAAAGGATGGAGGAATATTGACTAAGCAAATAGAAAAAAAAAAGGCAGAGGTTGCAATCCTAGTCTCTGATAAAACAGACTTTAAACCAACAAAGATCAAAAAAAGAAAAAGAAGGGAATTACATAGCGGTAAAGGGATCAGTATAACAAGAAGAGCTAACTATCCTAAATATATATGCACCCAATACAGGAGCACCCAGATTCACAAAGTAAATTCTTAGAGACCTAAAGAGACTTGGAAACTTATACAATAATAGTGGAAGACTTTAACACTCTACTGTCAATATTAGACAGATCAACAAGACAGAAAATTAACAAGGATATTCAGGACTTGAACTCAGCTCTGGACCAAGTGGACCTAATGGATATCTACAGAACTCTCCACCACAAATCCAGAGAATATACATTCTTCTCAGCACCACATCTTATTCTAAAATTAACCACTTAATTGGAAGTAAAACACTCCTTAGCAAACAGAAAAGAACGGAAATAATAACAAGCATTCTCTCAGACCACTAATTTTAATCAAATTAGAACTCAGGATTAAGAAACTCACTCAAAACCACAAAACTACAGAAACTGATGAACAACCTGTTCATGAATGACTACTGGGTACATAACAAAATTAAGGCAGAAATAAAATAAGTTATTTAAAACCAATGAGAACAAAAACACAACAAACAAGAATCTCAGGACACAGCTAAAGCAGTGTTTAGAGGGAAATTTACAGCACTAAATGACCACAGGAGAAAGTGGGAAAGATCTAAAATCGGCACCTTAACATCACAATTAACAAACTAGAGAAGCAAGAGCAAACAAAAATTGAAAAGCTAGCAGAAGAAAAGAAATAACTAAGATCAGAGTAGAAATGAAGGAGATAGAGACATGAAAAATCCCTCAAAATTCAATGAATCCAGGAGCTGGGTTTTTGAAATGAGTTACAAAATAGACCACTAGCCAGACTAATAAAGAAGAAAGAGAAGAATCAAATAGACACAATAAAAAATGATAAAGTGGAGATCACAACTGATACCACAGAAATACAAACTACCAACAGAGAATACTATAAATACCTCTGTGCAAATAAACTTGAAAATGTAGAAGAAATGGATAAATTCCTGGATACATACACCCTCCCAAAATTAAATCAAAAGAAGTTGAATCTCTGAATAGACCAATAACAAATACTGAAATTGAGAGAGTAATTGATAGCCTACCTACCAAAAAAAAAGCCCAAGATCAGACAGATTCACAGCTGAATTCTAACAGATGTATGAGAGGAGATGGTACCATTTCTTCTGAAACTATTCCAAAAAATAGAAAAAGAGTGTCTCCTCCCTAACTCGTTTTATGAGGTCAGTATCATCTTGACACCAAAGCCTGGCAGAGACACAAGAAAAGAAAATTTCAGGCCAATATCCTGATGAACAGTGATGCAAAAATACCCAATAAAATACTGGCAAACTGAATCTAACAGCACATCAAAAAGCTTATCCACCACGATCAACTTGGCTTCATCCCTGGGATGCAAGGCTGCTTCAAACGAAGAGAACCAATGACAAAAAACCCACATGATTATCTCAACAGATGCAGAAAGGGTCTTCAGTAAAATTCAACTCCCCTTCATGCTAAATACACTCAATAAACTTTGGAACGTATCTCAAAATAATAAGAGCTATTTATGCCAAATCCACAGGCAATATCACACTGAATGGGCAAATGCAGGAAGCATTCCCTTTGAAAACCTGCACAAGAGAAGGATGCCCTCTCTAACCACTCCTTTTCAACATAGTATTGGAAGTTCTGGCCAGGGCAATCAGATAAGAGAAAGAAATAAGGGGTATTCAAACAGGAAGAGAGGAAATCAAATGGTCCCTGTTTGCAGATGACATGATTGTATATATAGAAAACTCCATGTCTCAGAGCAAAATTTCCTTAGGCTGATAAGCAACTTCAGCAAAGTCTCAGGATACAAAATTAATGTGCAAAAACCACAAGCCTTTCTATATACCAATAATAGAGAGCCAAATCCTGAGTGAACTCGCATTCACAATTGCTATAAAGAGAATAAAATACCTAGGAATACTACTTACAAGGGATGGGAAGGACCTCTTCAAGGGGAACTGCAAACCACTCTTCAAGGAAGTAAGAGAGGACACAAACACGTGGAAAAACATTCCATGCTCATGGATAGGAAGAATCAATATGAAAATGGCCACAGTACTTAAAGTAATTTATAGATTCAATGCTATCTCCATCAAGGTACCATAGATTTTCGTCACAGAATTAGAAAAAACTACTTTAAATTTCATATGAAACAAAAAAAAAAGCCTGCATAGCCTAGACAGTCCTAAGCAAAAAGAACAAAGCTGGAGGCATCACGCTACCTGACTTCAAACTTTACTAAAAGCCTATAGTAATCAAAACAGCATGGTACTAGTACCAAAACAGATATATAGACCAATGGAAGAGAAAAGAGGCCTCAGAAATAATGCCACACATCTACAATCATGGATCTTTGACAAACCTGACAAAAACAAGCAACTGGAAAGGATTCTCTATGTAATAAATGGTGTTGGGAAAATTGGTTAAGCATATTCAGAAAACTGAAACTGGACCCCTTCCTTATACCTTACACAAAAATTAACTCAAGATGGATTAAAGACTTAAATGTAAGACCTAAAACCATGAAAACCCTAGAAGGAAACCTAGGCAGTACCATTCAGGACACAGGCATGGGCAAGGACTTCATGACTACAACACCAAAAGCAATTGCAACAATAACCAAAATTGACAAATGGAATCTAATTTAACTTAAGAGTTTCTGCACTGCAAAACAAACTATCATCAGAGTGAATGGGCAACCTACAGAATGGGAGAAAATTGTTGCAATCTATCCATTTAATAAAGAGCTAATATCCAGAATCTACAAAGAAGTTAAATTTACAAGAAAAAAAAACCCATCAAATAGTGGGTGAAGGATATGAACAGACACTTCTCAAAAGAAGACATTTATGCAGCCAACAAATAAATGAAAAGATGCTCATCATCACTGGTAAATGGAGAAATGCAGATCAAAACCACAATGAGATACCATCTCATGCCAGTTAGAATGGCGATCATTAAAAAGGCAGGAAACAACAGATGCTGGAGAGGATGTGGAGAAATAGGAATGCTTTTACACTGTTGGTGGGAGTTCAACCATTGTGGAAGACAAAGTGGCAATTCCTCAAGGATCTAGAACCAGAAATACCATTTGACTCAGCAATCCCATTTGACCCAGCAATCCCGTTACTAGGTATATGCCCAAAGGATTATAAATCATTCTACTATAAAGACACATGTATGCATATATTTATTGCAGCACTATTCACAATAGCAAAGACTTGGAACCAACCCTAATGCCCATCAATGATAAACTGGATTAAAAAAATGTGTCACATATACACCATGGAATACTATGCAGCCACAAAAAGGAATGAGTTCATGTCCTTTGCATGGACATGGATGAAGCGGGAAACCATAATTCTCTGCAAACTAACAAAGGAACAGAAAGCCACACATCACATGTTTTCACTCATAAGTGGGAGTTGAACAATGAGAACACATGGACACAGAGAGGGGACCATTACACAACAGTGCCTGTTGGGGTGTGGGGGCCTAGGGGAGGGATAGCATTAGGAAAATGACCTAATTTACATGATGGTTTGATGGGTGCAGTAAACCACTGTGGCATGGGTAAAACTATGTAACAAACCTGCATGGTCTGCACATGTATACCAGAACTTAAAGTATTAAAACAAAAACAAAAACTATTCACAATGATCAAGTGGGATTTATCCCTGGGATGGTTCAGTATATGTAGATAAATAAATATATCACATTAACAGAATGAAGGACAAAGCTATACCATCATCTTAATAGATGTATGAAAGACATTTTTAAAAGTTTGCATTGTTTTATAAGAAAACTCTCAACTAATTAGGTATAGAAGAAATGTACGTTGGCACAATACAAACCATTTACAACAAGCTCATAGCTAGCATCATATTCAACAGTGAAAAGTTGAAAGCTTTATCTCCAAGATCAGGAACAAAGGAAGGATGTTCATTCCTGCCACTTCCATTCATCATAGTACTGGAAGTCCTAGCCAGAGACATTAGGTAAGAGAAAAAAACAAAAGGCATCCAAATAGGAAAGGAAGCATTTAAATTGTCTTCATTTACACATAACAATCGTTTATATAGAAGACTCTAAAGACTCCATAAAAATGTTAAAACTAATAAATTTAATAAAGTTGCAGGATATAAGATCAACATACAAAACTCACTAGCATTTGTATACACTAGTAATGAACTATTAGAAAAAGAAATTAAGAACACAATCCCATTTATAATAGCTACAAAAAATGCTTAGGAATATATATAAGCAACAGGTGAAAGACACATTGAACACTATTAAATATGGATAAAAAATTTAAAGATGACACAAATAAATGGAAAGATATCCCATGTTAAAGGATTGAAATTATTGATATTGTTAATGTTAATATTGTTAATTTGGTCATATTACCCAATATTAATATTGTTAAATTGGTCATAATATCCAAAACAATCTACATATTTAATGCAACCCCTATAAAAATTCAATGATACTTTTCATAGAAATAGAAAAGACAAACATAATATTTGCATAAAATCACAAAAGACCCCAATGCAACAATCAAGCCTCAAGAAGGGGAACAAAGCCAGAAGCATCTTATTACTTCATTTCAAATTCATTATGAAGCTATAATAATTAAAACATTAAGATAATGACATAAGACAGACACTACACCAGTGGGATAGAAGAGAGAACCCAGAAATAAACCCATGCATTTATGATAAATTGATTTTTGACAAAGTTGCCAAGAACACACAATGTCAAGAACATTCTCTTCAAATGATATTGGGGAAACTTGATATTCACGTGCAGTATTACCAATATTACAACTACTACCACTACTGCTACTTCTGCTGCTAGACCATCTTCTTGCATCATATTTTAAAAAATTTAACTCAAAATTGAGTAAAACTTAAATGTGAAACCTAAAACTATAAAACTATTAGCATAGGGGGAGTGTTTTGTATGTAACTTTAAAATCGCAAGCAGCAAAAGCAAACTAGACAAATGGAAATATTTCAAACTAAAGAGCTTCTGCATTGCAAAGGATACAGAATGAAGAGACAACATTCACTTCAATGGGAGAATGTATTTGCAAATTATCTGATAAGTGATTAATATCTAAAATATACCAATAACTCAAATCAATAATAAAATATTGACACAAAATGTATCAAAAATCTGAATAGACATTTCTCAGAAGACATACAAATGGCCAACACGTATATGAAAAAATGCTTGCATAACTTATTAGGGAAATGTATGTTAACACCACAATGAGATGTTCTTTTATACCATTTAGAATGGCTATTATCAAAAAGACAAAAGATAACAAGTGTTGTCAAGGCTGTGGAGAAAAGAGAACACTTGCACACTGTTAATGGAAATGTGAATTAGTATATCAGTTGCAAAGAAACAGTATGGAGTTGTTAGGGTTTAACTGTGTCACCACTCAAATCTCACTTTGACTTGTTCCCATAATGTCATGGGAGGGATCTGGTGGAGGTAATTGAATCACAGGGGTGGTTTTCCCCATGCTATTCTTGTGATAGTAAGTTCTCACAAGATCTGATAGTTTTATAAGGGATTTTCCCCTTTGCTCAATTCTCATTCTTCTCCCTGTCACTATGTCGAGAAGGATGTGTTTGCTTTCCTTTCTACCATGATTGTAACTGTTCTGAGGCCTCCTCAGCCCTACTGAAGTGTGAGTCAATTAAGCTTCTTTCCTTTATAAATTACCCAGCCTCAGATATGTCTTTATTAGTAGCGTGAGAATGGAATGAGACAGGTATGTACTCAAAAAATGAAAAATAGAACTATCCTATGATCCGGTAATCCCACTAGTAGGTATATATTCAAAGGATGCATATCAAACAGGTACCTGCACTGACTCTCATGTTCACTGCAGCATTATTTAAAATAGCCAAGATATGGAATCAACACAAGTGTTCATTAATGCATGAATGGATAAATAAAATGTATTATGTATACACAATGAATACTGTTTAGTCTTAAAAAGAAAAAAATTCTATCATTAATGCAATTAAATTAATTATCCTTGCCGAATTACACTGAGCCACAGACAACAGAATAACTCATCATTGGTCTTTCCAAATTTATTATCTCAAAGGAAATGGTAGGGAGGGAGTAAAACCTCATTATCTGGAGTCAAGCAGATCTCTGTGTGACTTTTTGGCTTTACTTATTGTTGTGTGACTGTTTTCGTATCTCTAAAGTGGGGATAATAATATTTCTTATCAGACAGATAATGAGATTACCACATAAAGGCTTAAGAATTAAGCCTCTAAAAGCATCTTAACATTATTAAGAGTTATTAATGTTGTAGAGACCTGCAACCTCTAATCAAAGTGGCCAGGAGATGATTATGACATAGGACAGATCTCTCCTCTCCAAAAATTCGTAAGAAGTAATTGGATTTTCTCAGACATATTTTCAAAATATTAAGGAGCAGAAAAATTCTATAGAACAATAATTCTCAGTGTGGTCCCTGAGATAACCTCATCATCATCTTTAGAGAATTTGATCAAAATGTAAATGTAGGACTGTATTTGAGACACATTGAATCAAATTGTGGGAGTGGGCACCATCAGTACTTGTAACAAATTTTTTGGGTGTTTTTGATACACACTAACATTGAGAACCACTATCATAGAGAATATTGGCTTCAGTAACACTTGTCTTTTGTAATCATTTTTTCTTCTTACAAAATTCTTCTTTGTTATTAAGTCTGTATTTATGAGTATTTCCTAGTTTACTCTGATGTGGAAATCTTCAAGTTCATTTTATTTATTAAAAAAATTTTCTTCAAAGAAAGAGGAGAAAAAGGAAGGAAGAAAAAATGACAATAAAGTTGAACTGGTGAAATTTAGTATAGACTGAAGCATATATTAGTTCAAAATTAAAATAGCACAATATATACAAATATGCTTTGGAACATATATAATAAAACATTTTGAGAACTCTTCTGTCTGTTGTAATAACTTGAAGGTAAGGACATTTTTTGGCTTCTGCTCACGATATTCTTGAGGGTTACTATTACTTTTTGCATAAGCTGACTTTTCTTAATTCTTTAACATCTTTTGGGAAATAAATATGTTCTGTTCGAAAGCTCATTTTCATTTGGTAGGGAAAAATTAAAAATGTATTTTAGAATGGAAGCTGCTTGAGGATTTCTTCAATCCATTTAGAAAAGACTATTTTTAAATTACTTTAATTTTGACATAAGAATCCCAGCTAGGCTGGAGTGTCAAGGCTTTGAATATTAGACTGGAAGATGCATTATGAATCTTAAAGTTTCTGGAAGCTCTCACAGTCAGCCTACTGAAAACTGCAGGATTACTTTAATAATTATCATTTATGCTCAAACCAATGAAAGAAAGGAGACTGTCATTCATTCACTAATTATCAAAAGAGTCTGGCAGTGTTTTAGTTTACTTGCTGTTTTATTTAATGGGAGACTTGTTTACATATCTGCTTTATGTCTTTGAGTTGGTCACTGAATCCTGTTCTTCCTGTCCACTAGTAAAAATGTAGTTGTAGATGTGTTAACATGATCCTAGTCTGTATTATTTTTTTTGTAGTAACCAAAGAATATTTTTCAAAATTTTGCTTGATATCTGTGGTTAGGATATATTTCTATATGGTTTTATAAAAGTTTTTCAATTGCCTATATTAGCAAGTTCTAAAACCAACTACTAATTTCTGGTTTTGAATATTAGAGTAATGAAAGTATAACTTCAGTTTTGCTTAAAATGGAAAGAAGATAGTAAAAGTATAATAGCTAGCTCTAGATGTTTAATATATGGAGAAACTTGGGAATTTAGTTGAATCTACTTTTTCAGATTATGAGTTAGATAATTTAAACAATTTATTTAAGACATTCATATCATGTTCAAACTGTATGATATTCCTCTAGGGTTGTACAATGTATAATCTATGAAACTAGTCAATGACTATGCTTAGGCATTCAAAAGAAGATGGCAAGTGTTTGTCCAAGTTTTTATATTGATTTGTTTAATCAGTTCAGTTTGGAGATGTAAAACTTAAGAGACATTGGCCTATAGATGATATTGAAACCATGAGACCAGGAGGTGGTTTGTAGGGAGATGGTGTGCATAGAGAATAGACACTGTTGAAGACAGAGCTCTATAGTGCTTCAATAACTAGAGGTCTGGTGGAAGAAAATGATCTAAAAAATTGGAAGAGTCAGGAGAGAGGCAAAGCAGGCAAGTGTGTGGCCATGGGAGCTTAGCAATGAAAGCATTGCAAGAAGCAGCAACAGACACTATCAAATACTGTTGAGACGTCAAGATTAAAGAGACAATTCAAGGCTGACTTTTATAAAAGTTAGTTTCTAGTGACATAAGCAGTTTCATAAAAATGAAATCTCCTTCGATGGTAATGTTAATATATCAGGCTATCTTTCTTTATAATGAAATCAAATTAACATGATTTAATTTCAAGGCTTAGCCACATAGATGTACAATGGCACTGGTATAAAATAATAGTTTACCTGAGCAATAAGGTACCTATTATAACTCATTTAAGGATTGGGATATATCTTATATATTTTCTTAATCTTTTGGCTTGGAAGAGAGCTTCACATAAAGTAGTACTAACCAATTTATTGATATTTATGTCTTTAATTCTTCAACCCTAAAAAATATATGAACAATCACGCCTGTAACCCCAGCACTTTGGGAGGTTGAGATGGGTGGATCACCTGAGGTCAGATGTTTTGAGACCAGCCTGGTCAACATGGTGAAACCCCATCTCTACTAAAAAATACAAAAATTAGCTGGGCACAGTGGCAGAGGCCTGGAATCCCAGCTACTTGGGAAGCTAAGGCAGGAGAATTGCTTGAACATGGGAGGTGGAAGTTGCAGTGAGCCGATATTGTGCCATTGCACTCCAGCCTGAGAGACAGAGCAAGACTCCATCTCAAAAAAAAAAAAATATATATATATATATATCTTATCTATATAATATGTATTATACATATATGTTTTATCTATATGTATATTTTATATATGTGTGTATATATACATATATGTTTTTTATATATGTATATTTTCTTTACATATGTCTTATCTATATAATACATATTATATATATGTCTTATATATATAAGACATATATATGTATTATATATATAAAGAAAATATACATATATAAAATATATATATATAAAATACATATTATATATATATGAAAGAGAAGAGAAGCTAATTTCTAAGCCCTTTTGTAAGTCTAACATTTTATGAGCCTATGGTAAGGTACTTTAAAAACATATGTACCTGGTAGAAAGACAAAATTAAATATGACAGTATGGGAAAATTAATACAATTTAATCACAGAAAAAATTAATTTTATAAAGAACAAAAAATTAAAGAGAAAATTTGGCATACGTTTTTTAAAGGTTATCTGCCTTTTGTGCTTTTAAAATGTATTTATAAATGTATTTTTATAATTTAAGACTTTTCAAAAGAGTTCAATTTATATTTTTAAATAAATACAAATGTAAGACATAGTCCTCCTCAGTGCATTAAACCACGTACGTTTGACCTTAAAGTGAACATGCATTAATTAGTGATTTCATTATATACATCAGTTTTACCTTTTGAATTTTCATGCTTTATCATAGTCATGGGACCTCCATCAAGAGGAATTTTCTTCTTTAATAACAGAATAAAAATGTTTTCACTTGAAAGTCTGATATCTTTGTAGCTTTCTGTTTCTGTGCATATGCATTTGCCTATCGGTCTCTCTGCAAACTTGCATTGTTGTTTTCTCTCTGAATAATAATAGTTAACATTTATTGAGTACTTATAATACACTAATATCCTATTTACATGGAATAATTCCTTTCTTACATAATTCCTATGAGGTATTATAATTATTCCTGTCATACAGATGAAGAACTTACTATGTCATATAACTAGTTTTTCCTTAATGACTTGCATATATAATAATTTTATGGATATGTTTGTGTACACGTGTGTGTGTTTAATCTCCGTATGTCACTCTCAGTCTTGATAATTTTTAATAGCTCACTTCTCACCTTTTGTATTTCCACCTGTCCTTATCTCTTTCCTTATCAGTCTCTATTTTTTTATCTCTTTCCTTATCAAGTCCCTATTTTTTGAATCTTTTCTTGATTATATTATCCTTTCCAGTCATTTTTCTATTCTTTCCCCTTTCCTTCCCCTTACAAATTCCCTTCACTCATCATTAATCAGTAATGAAGCCAAATTCTGGGTTTGGAGGATGATGGTATTACCTGAATCCAGTGATTTCACACATTCATCTCAAAAATTATAGAAAACAAAACAAAGGGCACCAACTGAATCACACATGGCCTGTCATCCACACTACGAGGACAGAAAATTCTCTGAAGTTTCAATTTTTTTGATGAAAACAAAATAAACACTAATTTTCAAAAGAGTTATTCCTGATGCTTCAAGCCTGTGAGAGTAGGGGAAGGATAGCTGCTCACTTCTGTGTGTCAGAGTTGAAAGAGTACATAAGATATAGAAGAAACACAGATAAAGTTCCCTTTCAAAAGATAAGTTCAAAACCAGTTCCAAAATATTAAACTCAGGACTGGAACTTGGTAACTGAAAGAATCAGCTATAGGAAAAGAACTTGAAAGTGAGTGGGACCAAGAGTGGCAACCTCAAAGTAGCCTTGCTTCTATTAGAGAATTAAATAAACAAGGGTGGTATTCCCAGAAAAGTGCTAGGTTTAGGCAAAGAAGAACATAAAAGGGTTAAATAAAATACCTTGCAGAATGAAGAAAATGACATGTTAGCCCCTCCTAATTTCATACAATCACCACCACCATCACCACCACCACCACTCATTAAAGAAAGTGTACTGGTTTTGTGTGTGTGTGTGTGTGTGTGTGTGTGTGTGTGTGTGACAGAGTTTTGGTCTTATTGCCCAGGCTAAAGTGCAGGGGCACGATCTCAGCTCACTACAACCTCCACCTCCTGGGTTAAAGCAATTCTCCTGCCTCAGCCTCCCGAGTAGCTGGGATTACAGGTGCCTGCCACCATGCCCAGTTAATTTTTGTATTTTTAGTAGAGATAGAGTTTCACTGTGTTGGTCAGGCTGGTCTCAAACTGGCTGAAGAGCGTGTCCTTGATGAAACCCTTATCGGAAAGCAATTGAAAACATAGAAAAAAAAATCCATGGAAATTCATGACTAATAAACCGAAAAGGCAAATTATAACATTTTAAGTAATAAAAATCTCCCTTCCCCATCAATTATGAAGCAGAAAAATTGTGTAACATGTTACAAATGTTGTTTAGTATACATAAAAAAGCATTTGGAGATTTAAAAAAGGAAACTAGAATCAGACGTTTAATAACAAAATAGAAATGAACAAAGAAGAGAAAGTGCTACCACAGCTGATCAATTTCAGGAAAAAATAATAGAAAACTCCAAACCACCTCAGAAGTAAATAATAAATAAGATTCACAAGGGAGAAAAGATTCAAATACAAATTTAATATAAAATACTGAAGAAAGGCATGATAACATCCAAGAAAATGAGAATGAAATAAAAGAAGAAATACAAAAGGAAACAAATAAAGGTCACAGAAGAAGTGATAAAAAAGAAGTCAAACTAAGAAGCTTCAACATACACATAATTGAGGTCCCTGGCTGCGGGTGGTGGGTGGGGAATGTAACAGAAGTAATATTTAATGTTATAATCAAAGAAAACATTCTAGAAATAAGACAAATCTACAAATCAAAAGGGGTCCATTCTTTGCCTATGAAAACTACTAGATTTGAAAGATTAAAAATATCTTTAGGGCTTCCAGGCAAAATGAACAAATTATTAATCAAGTTAAGAAAATTAGGCTGGTTATCAGACTTTGAGCAACTTTTAATACAAGTACCAGTAGACCAGTATTTTTATAGAAGCTCAAGGAAGTTATATATGAAGCAAGAATAAGTTTCATTCATCCAAGCTATACTTATCAGAGCAAAAGAAAAAAACAGTTTTAAACATGTAAGCAAGCAGGGAATATTATTCAGAAGTGAACCTCTTGAAGAAATTACTAGTGAATACATGTTATGCAACTATATAACTGGAAAAAATTCAGCAAAAGGACTGATGGTGAGCAGAAAACATTCGTTTATGACGAGCATACAATATAATTACGAAGACAAGACAAGTAGGACAATGGGGAAAAATATAAGCAAATATTATGAGTACTTATAGAATAGACTGCAACAGAAAAAAGGGAAGGGAGAAGTGAATTGTGGCCACTGATTGTCGAATAGGTAATGGATGGGAGTCAAAATTTTATATATGTATGTGTATATATATATATATATATATATTTTTTTTTTTTTTTTTTTTTTTTTTTTATTTCCGAGAGGGAGTCTCACTCTGTCACTCAGGCTGGAGTGCAGTGATGATCTCAGCTCACTGCAACCCTGCCTCCCAGGTTCAAGCAATTTTCCTTTCTCAGCCTCCCCATGGGACTATAGGTGTGCACCACCACCCAGGCTATATTTTTGTATTTTTAGTAAAGATGGGGTTTTGCCATGTCAACCAGGCTGGTCTTGAACTCCTGACCTCAAGTGATTTCACCCACCTTGGCCTCCCAAAGTTCTGGGATTACAGGTGTGAGCCATCGCACCTGGCCAAAAAATAATATTTTAAAACAACAGCATTTAAAATGGTATGTAAGAAAAGAAGGGTTAAGGATTCTATAAATACAAAAGTAACCATTAAAAATATTAACCTTCATAAATTCCAAAAGAACATTATTTACAAAGACATATCCAGTAATGAAAACCATAGAAAATAAAATATAATACATATAGTAATTATGTAAATTTATGATAGAGTTAAGTTCAAACATATAGCAGAAAACTAGGTGCAATGGCTAACACCTGTAATCCCAGCACTTTGGGAAGCTGAGGTGGGATGATTGCCTGAGCCCAGGAGTTCATGAGACCAGCCTGGGAAACTTGGCAAGACCCCATCTCCACGAAAACATAAAATTAACAGGGCATGGTAGTGCATGTGTGCCTATAGTCCCCGCTAATCAGGAGTCTGAGAGAAGAGGATCACTGGAGCCCAGGAGTTCTATGCTGCAGTAAGCTATGATTGTGCCACTGTACTCTAGCCTGATTAACAGAGCAAAACTCTGTCTTTAAAAAAAAAAGAAGGGGTTAGTATTTCGTTAATAATTTTAACATCTATGTTCATCAAAGATACTGGTCTGTAGTTTTCTTTTTTTGGTAGTGTCCTTTCCTGGTTTTCGTATTAGGGTGATACTGACTTCATAGAATGAATTAGGGAAGATTTCTTCTTTATCTTGTGGAATAGTGTCAAAAGGATTGATACCAATTCTTCTTTAAATGTCTGTAGAATTCTGCTGTAAATACGACTGGTCCTGGAGGTTTTGTTGTTGTTGTTGTTGTTGGTAACTTTTAAATTACAATTTCAATCTCATTGCTTGTTTTTGGTCTGTTCAGGGTATCTAATTGCTTCTGATTTAAGCTATGAGAGTTGTATTTCTCCAGTAATTTATCCATCTTCTAGGTTTTCTAGTTTATGTGTTAAAGGCATTCATAAGTAGACCTGAATTATCTTTTGTATTTCAGTGGCATCAGTTGTAATATCTCCTGTTTCATTTCTCAGTGAGATTATTTGGATTTTCTCTCTTCTTTTCTTGGTTAATGTTGGTAATGGCCTATCAATTTTATTTATCTTTTCAAAGAACCAGCTTTTTGTGTCATTTAGCCTTGCTTTTTTTTTTTTTGTTTCAATTTCGTTTAGTTCTGCTGTGATCTCAGTTATTTCCTTTCTTCTGCTGTGTTTGGGTTTATTCTTTTTTCTCTAGTTCCTTGATGTATGACCTTAGATTGTCTGTTTGTGTGCATTCAGACTTTTTGATATAAGTATTTAGGGCTATGAACTTTCCTCTTAGAACTGCCTTAGCTGTATCCCAGAGGTTTGATAGGTTGTGTCATTACTGTCATTCAGTTAGAATAATTTTTAAATTTCCACATTGATTTTGTTTTTGATCCAATCCTTGTTCAGGGGCAGGTTATTTAATTTCCATGTATTTGTATGGTTTTGAAGGTTCCCTTTGGGTTGATTTCCAGTTATATTCCACTGTGGCCTGAAAGAGTGCTTGATGTAATTTCAATTTTCTTAAATTTGTTGAGGCTCATTTATATAGGCCTATCATATGGTCTATCTTGGAGAAAGTTGTGTTAAAATCCTTAACAAAACACTAGCTAAACAAATTCAACAACATATCAAAAAGATAATCTACCATGATCAGTGGGTTTTATACCAGGGATTCAGGGATGGTTTAAAATACACAAGTCAATAAATGTGATACACCACATGAAGAGAATTAAAAACAAAAACCACATGATCATCTCAATAGATACACAAAAAGCATTTGACAAAATCCAGCATCGCTCTATGATTAAAATCATCAGCAAAATCTGTATACAAGGGCATACCCTAATGTAATAAAAGCCATGGCTAACATAATAATGAATGGGGAAAAGTTGAAAGCATTCCCTCTGAGAATGGGAAAGGATATTCTCTTCAACATAGTACTGGAAGTCCTAGCCACAGCAATCAGACAAGATAAAGAAATAAAGGGCATCCAAATTGGTAAAGAGGAAGTCAAACTGTCCCTGTTTGTTGACGATATGATCGTTTACCGTGAAAACCCTAAGGACTCCTCCAGAAAGCTCCTAGAGCTGATAAAAAGAATTCAACAAGATTCCCAGATGCAAGATTCAAGTCAAGTACACAAATCAGTAGCTCTTCTATACACCAACAGTTATCAAATGGGTAATTAAATCAAGAAGGCAACCCCTTTTACAGTAGCTGCCCCCCCCAAAAAAAAAACCAAGTACTTAGGAATATACCTAACAAAGGAGTAGAAAGACCTCTACAAGGAAAACTACAAAATACTGCCGAAATAAATCTAGATGACACAAACAAATGGAAACACATCCCATGCTCATGGATGGGTAGAATCAACATTGTGAAAATGACCATACTGTCAAAAGCAATCTACAAACTCAATGCAATCTCCATCAAAATACCACCATCATTCTTCACAGAGTTAGCAAAAACAACTTTAAAATTCATATGGAACCAAAAGAGTCCACACAGCAAAAGCAAAACTAAGCAAAAAGAACAAATCATCACACTCCCTGATTGCAAACTATAAGGCTACAGTCACCCAAATAGCGTGGTACTGGAAAAAAATTAGGCACATAAATCAGTGGAACAGAATAGAGAACCCAGAAATAACCCCAAATACAGCCAAGTGATCTGCAACAAACCAAACAAAAACATAAAGTGGGGAAAGGACACCCTTTTCATAATGGCTCCGGGATAATTGGCTAGCCACATGTTGGAGAATGAAACTGGGTCCTCATCTCTCACTGCATACAAAAGTCAACTCAAGATGGATTAAAGACTTAAACCTAAGACCTGAAACTATAAAAACTCTAGAAGATAACATCGGAAAAACCCTTCTAGACACTGGCTTAGGCAAGTACTTAATGATCAAAATCCAAAAAGCAAATGCAATAAAAACAAAGATAAACAGCTGGGACCTAGATAAACTAAAGAGCTTTTGCATAGCAAAAGGAACAGTCAGCAGAATAAACAGACAACCCACAGGATGGGAGAAAATCTTCACAATCTATACATCTGACAAAGGGCTAATATCCAGAATCTATGATGAACTCAAATTGGTAGGAAAAAACAATCCCATCAAAAAGTGGACTAAGGACATGAATAGACAATTCTCAAAAAATATACCAATGGCCATCAACCATATAAAAAATTGTTCAACATCACTAATGATCAGTGGAATGCAAATCAAAACCACAATGTGATATCATCTTACTCCTGCAAAAATGGCCATAATCAAAGAATCAAAAAAGAGTAGATGTTGGCATGGATGTGGTCAACAGGAAACACTTCCACACTGCTGGTGGGAATGTAAACTAGTACAGCTGCTATGGAAAACAGTGTGGAGATTCCTTAAATAACTAAAAGTAGAACTACCATTTGATAGATCAATCCCACTCCTGGGAAAAGAAGTCATTATTCAAAAAAGATATTTGCACATGCATGTTTATAGCAGCAGTACAATTCACAATTGCAAAATTGTAAAACCAACCCAAATGTCCATAAATCATCAAGTGGATAAACTGTGATATATATATATATATATATATATATATATATATATAGGTTTTACAATATATATGATACATACATATATATATATATGTGTATATATATATGATGGAATACTACTCAGCCATAAAAAGGAATGTATTAATAGCATTTGCAGTGACCTGGATGAAACTAGAGACTATTATTCTAAGTGCAGTAGCTCAGGAATGGAAATTCAAACATGCTATGTTCTCACTGATGGGTGGGAGCTAAGCTATGAGGATGCACATGCATAAGAATGATACAATGGACTTTGGGGACTTGTAGCGAAGAGTGGGAGGGAGACAAGGGATGAAAGACAACAAATGCAGTGCTTGGGTGATGGGTGCACCAGGATCTCACAAATCACCACTAAAGAACTTATTCATACAACCAAATACTACCTGTATTCCAGTAAGTTATGGAAAAATTGAAAAATAAAAAAGATGGAAAGGGTGGGAGTGTGCAAGGGTCAGGGGAGAATGTGCCGGGGTGTGTGTGTGTGTGTGTGTGTGTGTGTGTGTGAGTGTAGCAGCAGGGGCAGGTGAGGGTGGGGA
>PVKP010037853.1:0-21328 GCA_004027715.1 Plecturocebus donacophilus
GAGACAGGGTTTCACCATGTTGGTCAGGCTGGTCTCAAATTCCTGACCTCAGGTGATCTACTCACCTCAGCCTCCCAAAGTGCTGGGATTACAGGCATGAGCCACCGCGCTTGTCCACATACCTTTTGAAAAGCAGCAAGTTTTCAAATGAATTCTCACATCTAACCCTTTCACATGCATTTTAGTGGTCCTCCAAACTTGAGTAGTTCCTAGAAGCACCTGGAAATAGATGATGGGGTCCACCCTCAGCGTTTCTGATTCAGCAGGTCTGGGGTGGAACCAGAGGTTGCAGTTCTAACAAGACTTCAGGTGATGCCGATGTGGCTGGTCTAGGGAACACACTTTGAGAAGCACTGTGCCAAGGCACCACTGCACATCCTGGGAGCATTTGAGAACACAGATGGAAAACAGCCAGTTTAGAGGATGATCTGTTACAAAGATTTTTTTAAAGGATGTTCATGTATGTGTGGCATGTGTGTATAATACACACACTGTGTTTCTATAATATAGAAAAAATATATATTTATAAATATTTCTCTATCTAAAAATATTTGCTGATTGTTTCTATAATATTTGTTTTTGTGATTTTTCTAAAGCCTACCTCAAGCATTAGAACTACAAACAAACGCTGATGCGACCTCTCCAGATTGTCCCAAGTCGGTTGATTTCCCAGCTATATTGTGGCCTGAAGCCTCCAGCCTCCACACGAAACCGGATTTGCCTGAAAATGGCTCGGCCAAGTTCAAGTAAGTCATTCTTACCCATCGCCTCACCTGCGGCTGAATGTGAAGTACCCAAAAGTCCTACACTTGTATGTCTGTGTCAAATTAGGTGTTGGGCAAGATTTTGGAGAAAGCCACCCTGTCGTCTTCTCTTTTCGGGCACCCCTTCTAGGGCGCCTTCAGAGCCTGTCTTCTTAATACTCACATTAAGTCCATCGAGGACATTTTGTTGCTTCTGCCAGAATATTTGCATTTAAGCTTTTGACACATGTTTTATACTTTAAAGTCCTTATCGCTCTGCAGGGGAGGAAAATTGGTGATTGTCCTATAGGGCAGTGTGAGATTAAATTTTCTCCTGGACAGAAATATTTTGTAGCTCTACCTGGGAGAAACCTACAGATTAACCTTTCTGGGCCCTGAGTCTATAGGAATATAAAGTCTCACAAATGTTGATAATTCAGTGATTCTTAGGTGGGCCTGTTTAACAGTGCTTCAGAATGAAATTGAAAGGCCAAGCTGAATTCTTTTTGCTTCATTTTCAACTTTTGGATAACTTTTCCACTCAGGGATAATAAGTCTTCCATTTTGCCTCAGGAATGGAAAAGAACCGACAGATCCCAGTTCCACTCCACTGCACCTCCCACTAATGTTCCCGGCTGTGCAGAGCAGGCTGCTAGAGTCTATGGCAGGATGCAGAAGTGTGTGCCTGACCTCGAATAAAAGTGGGCCACTGACATTTGAAACCACAAAACATGCTGGCGTGTTTTCCTTTAGCCATTGGGAAATGTCTTTTTTTTTTTTTTTTTTTAAGATTCTATACCACATTAACATTACTGTATTTTACATCCTGTTTTCTAAGAATCAAACATAGGTTGACTTTTAAAATTTGTTTCTAAAAGTAACTTTAAGGGGTACCTTAATAGAAGTCATTCTGACCAGCCTGACCAACGTGGAGAAACCCTGTCTCTACTAAAAATACAAAATTAGGCAGGCATGGTGGCACATGCCTGTGATCCCAGCCTTTCGGGAAGCTGAGGCAGAAGAATCGCCTGAACCCAGGAGGCAGAGGTTACGGTGAGCTGAGATTGCGCCTTTGCACTCCAGACGGCAACAAGAGCAAAACTCTGTCTTAAAAAAAAAAAAAAGTCACTGTGACCTAGAAATATATTCATCAGGAGGATGACAGTTTCTATTTGGTATAGAAAGGACCTTTAGGACTAGAGGGAGTTTTAGGGATAGATTTTGAAGTCCTTAAGGATGTTCCTATGGGTTGAACCTAGGAAAGTATGTTAACTTTTTATTAAGCATTTATTAAGCATTTTGTTCTTTCAAGAGATTGTCAGATTAGAAACTGGAATCCACCCAGGTCAAGTTTGTAATTTTTCCAAATACTTCTATTTGGACATTAGTCTGCCTGTAGTAGGCCTTATCTGTCTGCTGATAGATAGCAGCCTATCTCGGGAAGGGATGTGAGTTCAGGTAGGGCTTTAGTGTGATTGCTGGGGTAGTTGGGTTAGTTGCACCTCACAAGAATGGCGTGTTGTGACTGTCCTAATTTGTCTCTGCCTTGTGCTGCCAAAACATGAATGGAGCCCAAGAGGAAAAAGCCTACTCTTCCCCTTAGTTCATTTTTACCAGGAGTCTATGGTAGGGAAGAGAATAAGGAAAAGGGAGGAGGGGCTGAGCCCTTATTAACAGTCTCTATCCTAAGCTGGGCAGAGTTATCCTCTATCAGGGGAGGGTTAGCTTCCCCTCATTCGTTCAGTCCAAGGGTTAGCCTTGGTTGCCATTCTTTCAAGAGAGGAAGGCCAGGAAGCCAGCTTAGTCAACTGAGGAATGCAGTTTCACATTTGCTGTAATCCTTAGTGCTTTAACACAGCTTGGCCATCCTTGGAAGATCTCCATATCCAGGGCGGGGCATTCCCTGCTTCAGTGTCTTGGGCCTGCAGCGGGCAATGAGGTACAGCGCTCACTTCTCCAGGGGTAGGGCAGAAAAGGGGCTCTCTCTTCTCTTCCTGGCAGCTTATGTTCAGTGTTATACCCCTTAATTCTGGCTTTCCAGGGCCATAGCGCTTACCTAACATACAAGGGCCTGCAGAGCTGTAGTGTCTGGGAGAAAAGGGGAGACAAGCTGTGTCCAGCCTTTTCCCAGTTTCTACTGCCCAATAGAAACAATCGCAGCTCCTCCATCATGAGTTCCAAGCATGGCTCCTGCTTCTTGTTCTGGGATGAGGAGATTTGTTTCAGGGGAAAACATCCCAATGTAAAGTGCTTGGCATAGCACTTGGGGTGCAGGGAGACCTCACCATCATAGCTGCTGCCCCTGTGGGTCTGTGTTCAGGCAGGAGGCTGCCTGGAGTTCTAGGACGGGAAGGTGAGCCCTGGTCTGTGTCCACAATTACTTCCTCTAGTGTTACTCTGTGCTCAGTTCCCTTTGCTACCCCAAGTCTCTGGCAGTGTCCTGTTGAAAAGTTTGGCTCTTACTTGAGTTGTCAAGAAGGTCATGTGTCCTCAAATAAGGCCCTTGTCCTCTCCTTTAGTCGCTGTGCTGAGGGAAGCTGAAATTAGCAAGATCCCCAAAGGGAAGGTGAATTTAGGGAGGAAGGGTAGGCTTTGGGGTTCAGTGGGCCTCAACTCAGCACTCACACAAACATACAGGCTTGTTTTTACTTTTATGAAGGAAGATGGATTTCTTCCCACTAGGAGTTTTTTTTTTTTTTTTTTTTTTTTTTTTTTTTTTTTTTTTTTTTTTTTTTTTTTTTTTTTTTTTTTTTTTTTTTTTTTTTTTTTTTAATGGAGTCTCGCTCTGTCGCCCAGGCTGGAATGCAGTGGCACAGTCTTGGCTCACAGCAACCTCCGCCTCCTTGGTTCAAGCTATTCTCCTGCCTCAGCCTTTCAAGTAGCTGGGATTCCAGGTGCCCACCACCACGCCAGCTAATTTTTGCATTTTTAGTAGAGATGGGGTTTCACCACATTGGCCAGGCTGGTCTCAAACTCCTGACCTTGTGATCCGCCTGCCTCTGCCTCCCAAAGTGCTGGGATTACAGGTGTGAGCCACTGTGCCCAGCCCCTACTAGGCTTTTTTAAATCTTTGTAAAATCCCTGCTCTAGGGAAGGCACTACTGTGTACCTCAAAGAGCCAAGGAAACTGACAATGGAAAAAGCTAAGTAATTTGCATAAGATCACACATTTGGTTGGGAGGCAGAACTGAGATGCAAATCCAGCTTTGTGTACCCAGAGCCTCTGCTTCTTTAAAATATTGTACACTCACCCAGCAGGCCTTCATGGGATGGTGTCTTTATGGTACAGGAATTGATGTTTGTTTATCTTGAAGTATGATTTCACACTGGGTCAAGTTTCAAGATACAGACCATCAAATGTCCAAATGGTACGCTGGACTGATAAAGATTTTATTCTGTTTAGGTATGGCAGATTTTCGGAAGTGTTTTGCAAAATCAAAGCACATAGTCATCATCTCAGGGGCCGGTGTTAGTGCAGAAAGTGGCGTTCCGACTTTCAGAGGAGCTGGAGGTTATTGGAGAAAATGGCAAGCCCAGGTTAGTAATGTTTCCGGAACATTAAAAGCCTCTCTCGAATGAAACCGTAACAGAGTTTGACTCAGATCCTATACCGAACCCTGAAACCCAGGGGATATGTTTTGGAAGTTAACTGTGACCCTATTGTCCCATTGCTTTTGGCATAAACACAAAGTTCCTATGATTAAGATAAAATTTAAGTAAGGCTGCTACTGTCCTTTTCAGATATGTATAGATTGCATTTATTCAGACACCAGTTCCTCCTAATAGTTGTGTTAAAGTGAAATCAGAACACTATGGTTAGCATCTTTCATCACTTTTCTAAAGTTACTGAACTTAAGTATGACATAAAGTTTCTGTGAACTTTTCATTTTAAAACTAATGTTGATTATTGAAGGATTAGGGTTCAATATTCAAAAATCTGTAGGAAAGCCTTCAGAATGTAAGTTCTGTGAAGGTGTGGATTTTTTTAATTCAAGTTGTTTTTTTAGATCTAATACACATAAAGTAAAAGTCACCAATTTTAAGTGTACAATTTAATGAGTTTTAACAAATGGACATAGTTGAATAGCCAGCACCGTAATCACAATGTAGAACATTTCTGTCCCTACAGAACATTCCCTCATGGTCCTTTGTAGTCTGTGCTCTCCCATCCCACTGGCTCAGGAAATCCCTAGCTTTGGAGGATGAGGAATTGTTTATTTGTTCGTTTAGGAGATGGAGTTTTGCTCGTTGCCCAGGCTGGAGTATAACAGCATGATCTCGGCTCACTGCAATCTCCACCTCCCAGGTTCAAGTGATTCTCCTGCCTCAGCCTCCCTACTAGCTGGGATTACAGGTATGCACTGCCACCCTCCACTAATTTTTGTATTTTTAGTAGAGATGGGGTTTCACCACATTGGCCAGCTGGTCTCAAACTCCTGACCTCAGGTGATCTGCCTGCTCGGCCTTCCAAAGTGCTGGGATTACAGGCGTGAGCCACCACGCCAGGCCTCTGTTTGTTTTATTCATTGCACTGCCTCCAGTTCCCAGAACTTTGGCACATTATAGATGGTTAATAGATTTTTGTTGGTTGAATGAAAGCAGTCATAAATAAGTACTGCAATACTTGTCTTCTGGGGTTAGTAGCTTATTTCTCACTGAATGCAGAGTTCGTGAACCTGCCCCTTCCTTCTTCTGAACAGCTGAGGCTGGCAGATGTTTGGGTGTTTTGCCTCCTGACTTCTGCCCTCTAGGTGAAGGGTGAGGGTTGTTACCTTAAAGGTGAAGTGGGGGAGAAAAGAGAGCAGAGAACACTAGGCGCCAGCAAGAAAGAGGAACCACAGGGCAGTCCCTTGATTAGCAGCAGAGGGTGGGAGGTCAGAGGGTGTGGGAGGAGCTTGGAAGAGGGGCGCTTAGTTGTGTCCAAAAAGCTCAGAGTTTGTGGACAAAGCATAGTAGACAGTATGTATTTGACTCCAACCTCCTTCCAAGGGTAGACAGTATGTATTTGACTCCAGCCTCCTTCCAAGGACACCTGTGGACATGTTCGTGTGCCACCTATAAACTGCTCCAGGCTGTGTGTTCTACATGGAGAGCAAGCCCCTCATGTGGCAAAGGCTGACATTGCCCTGAAGCAGAGAGGCCTTTACAGTAGAATGAAATGCACATGTGTTCAATGTAGGAAGCATCTCCTTGATAGAGAAGCCATGCTTCTTTTTTAAATTAACCTTATTGAGGCAGAATTTCCTTAGAATAAAATGCATCCGTGTGCATTGTGTGTACAGTTTGATGAGTTTTGACAGGTGCATGCACCCGTATAATACCCCCACCTCCGCTGTCAAGAAACAGAATGTTTCAGTCATTGCTGCAAGTTCCCTATGCCTTTCCCTGCCAGCTCCCAGCTCAACCTCTACTTGGCTCCTTTTTCAGAAAGGAGGTTTGTCTCTCCTACAACCATATCTAAAGTATATGTATTTTATCTGTTCTTTTTATATATAATACACACTTTTTATGTGTAGTGGTATGTGTGTTTAGTTGTGTGTATAGTTGCATGTATGTGTGGCTGTGTATGTAGATGTGTGTAGTCGTGTGTGTATTAACAGATATATGTAGTTGTGTATGTTTAGTTGTGTGTATGTTGTGTAATTGTGTTTAGATGTGTATGTTTAGTTGTGTGTGTACACTTGTGTGTGTAGATGTGTATAGTTTTGTGTGTGTATGTTTAGTTGTGTGTGTACACTGTGCGTGTATGTAGATGTGTGTAGTTGTATGTGTATGTCTAGTTGTGTGTGCAGTTGTGCATATGTAGATGTTTGTAGTTGTGTTTATATTTAGTTGTGTGTGTAGTTGTGTATGTTTAGTTGTGTGTGCAGTTGTATGTAGATGTGTGTGTATAGTTGTGTGTGTGCAGTTGTGTGTGTATGTAGATGTGTATAGTGTGTGTAGTTGAGTGTATGTTTAGTTGTATGTGTGTATAGTGTGTGTAGTTGTGTGTATATCTTTAGTTGTGTGTATGTTGTATGTATGTGTGTAGCTGTGTATGTTTAGTTTGTGTAGTTTGTGTGTGCAGTTGTGTGTATAGATTTGTTTTAGCTGTGTGTGTGCAGTGTATATGTAGATGTATGTAGTTTTATGTGTGTTTGTATAGTTGTATGTTTAGTTGTATGTGTGTATAGTTCATGTGTATGTAGTTGTGTGTATGTTTAGTTGTGTATAGTTGTGTGCTTGCAGCTGTGTGTGTAGATGTGTGGTTTGTGTAGTTGTATATGTGTGTTTAGCTGTGTGTGTACAGTGTATACATAGATGTATATAGTTGTGTGTGTGTGTTTAGTTTGTATGTAGTGTGTGTAGTTGTGTGTGTATGTTTAGTTGTGTGTAGTTGTGTTCAGTTGTATGTGTAGATGTGTGTAGTTTGTGTAGTCATATATGTGTATTTAGCTATGTGTGTGCAGTGTGTATGTAGATGTGTTTAGTTGTGTGTGTGTTTAGTTTATGTGTATAGTTGTATATATGTTTAGCTGTGTATATGTAGATGTGTGTAGTTGTGTGTGTATCTTTAGTGTGTGTGTGGTTGTATATGTGTAGTCATGTGTATGTCTAGTTGTGTGTATGTGAATGCAGTTGTGCGTGTATGTAGATGTGTGGTGTGTACATATGTGTGTTGTGTGTTTGTATGTTTAGTTGTGTGTGTGGTTGTATGTTGTGTGTGGTTGTATGTTGTGTGTGTAGTTGTGCGTATGCTGAGTTGTGTATGTGTAGCTGTGCATATGTATGTTGAAGTGTGTGTAGTTGTGTGTATGTATGTTGAGTTTTGTATGTGTAGTTGTGTGTATGTAGAGTTGTATGTGTGTAGTTGTGCATGTAGTTGTGTGTATGTATGTTTAGTTTTGTGTATGGTTGCATGTGTATAGATGTGTGTAGTTGTGTGTGTGTGTAGAGCCATAGCTATAGTTATAAAAACTGAGTTTCTCAACCATGGTCATTAGACCTCAATGGGCATTTTGCATTTTATGTTTTCCTGGGTGTAGGTCAAAATGAGATCCACTTCATATGTTTTAGAGCTCCATGAAAAAGGGGATTTGACCCAAAATACCTTCCTGCATATTACTTTACTTCATGTTCATAACTTACTTGGTGGGGCGGAATGGGATAGTTTGCATCCTCCCTGCCTTGTCACTAAGGAAATTGATTTCTCCAAGGTCCCAGGGCAGTCCCAGGATGGGGACATAGGCTGGTACCCAGGCCCTGCCACGTGGCATCTGCCATGTTGTTTGAACCTAGTGCTTTGACCTCCAGCCTGCACCCTCCCAATGCTGCTTGTTTCTGCCTTAGGGGGGAAGGGCCTGTGCCCAGGGTTCAGCATCCTGACTGCCCGTGCCTCCCTCATTCCCACCTCCTCTCCCACCCCCAGGACCTGGCGACTCCCCTGGCCTTTGCCCACAACCCATCCCGGGTGTGGGAGTTCTACCACTACCGGCGGGAGGTCATGGTGAGCAAGGAGCCCAACGCCGGGCACCGTGCCATAGCAGAGTGCGAGGCCCGGCTGGGCAAGCAGGGCCGGCGAGTCATGGTCATCACCCAGAACATCGATGAACTGCACCGCAAGGCTGGCACCAAAAACCTTCTGGAGATCCATGGTGAGGTACCCCCAGCCTCATGTTCAGGGAACCAGCTTTAGAACACCTGTCCTGCCATTTCAGATCACCTCTGTTGGCTTCCCTCCCTCCCCGCTGGACACCCATCTCATCCTTTAGGATGCTGTGGCATTTCCTTCTGGGACATGTTAGTGCCCTGTGGCACCTAGGCAGCTGCCTTTGGCCATGGGAGGAGCCCCGACCCACTGACATTATTCACTTGGCAGTTCCTACATCCTCACTGTTCAGTGTGGTCTGAGAGCCAGCAACGTTTGGCATCCCCTGAGAGCTTGTTAGAAATGCAGAATCTCAGGCCCCATTGGACTCACCAAACCAGAATCTGCATTTTCCCATGAGCCCAGGTGGCTGAAGTGTCTTTTATACTGGAGGAATGCTGGGCTGCATAGCTGCATGACCTCTGCCTCTGTAGAGGGATGTGGTGCTGTGAGACAATGGCCTCCCTGAGCCTAGGAACAGAAGGCCTGGCCCATTGGACAGCCGGGGCTTGAGCAGGATCGGGCAGGGGCAGGCTATAGCATCTGGGGGTCTCCTCTCCCTCTCCCTTTGCCCCGGTGGACACTCCCCACTGAGACTGTGCTTCTGCCTCGCCTGGAACCTCAGGGAGCTGCCAGCTCAGCACTGGGCACTGCACCAACTGGACCTAGCCTGTGATGTCAGTGGAGTTTGTCTTGGGTCCCTGTGGCCTCCTTCCTCTGTCCTGGGTGACCCCTCACCTCTTCACTCTGTCTTCTGGCTCCTCCCTTCTTTGCTGTCACCCTATATCTAATACATCCATTCTTCCACGGTCATAATGGGCAAACTAGGGTTTCTCCCAAAGCCACTTGCATTTAAAGAGTCTGCATTCAAATCCAAGGAATGCATTTCTTATATTTTAAGAATTTATTTCTCTTAATTTTTTTTTTGAGATGGGGGTTTCATTCTTGCCCAGGCTGGGGTGCAGTAGCCTGATCATAGCTCATTGCAGCCTTGAACTCATGGTCTCAAGGGATCCTCCCACCTCAGCCTCCAGAGTAGCTGAGACAACAGGCCCATGCCACTATGCCCAGATAATTAAAAAAATTTTTTTTTGTAGAGATGGTGTCTCACCATATTGTCCAGGCTGGTCTCGAACTCTTGGCCTCAGTCCTCCCTCCTCAGCCTCTTAAAGTTTTGGGATTACAGGCGTGAGCCCCTGCGCCAGACAAGAATGCATTTCTAAGTGTAGAATTTCCAGAGGCAGTGCACCAGTGGGGGGTGTTTGTTTTTGGGTGTGTGTGGTGAAGCTGCCTGCTTTTACTTAGGTCACCCTGATAAAGACAGGGAGACACTACTCACTTCGACCATGTTTCTCTTTTGTGTGCCAGGAACAGTCAGCCAGCTATTAACCGAACACCTTTTTGGTACCTACATCTGCTGGGTCTGAGCCACTTTCCACATGCTTCTGCTCATTTCCCTGCAATGTCAGGATGTGGGCTAGTCATCGGCATAAAACGGAGACGACAATGCCTATTTTACAGAATTGTTGTGAAGGTTAAATAAGATCATATATGCGTGTTGGGACTTTTTTTAAGTTTCAAATGATGAGAACTCTCTTCTAACCTAGGTTAAAAAAAAATCAATGGCATCTTCTGTCTGATGAAGGTTTCTTTTTTAAGATGCATCATGTTTTTAATGTGGCACTTAGAATATAATCTGCCTAAACCATGATATACTATGTTATCCCTCAGAATTGTTATCTTATACTTAGAAAAAGAGCTTATTAAAACTTAGACACCTTGTTTAGAAATTTTATCTTTCCAGGCATACATAAAGTATGAGTATAATAAACTGGTCCAAATATTTCTCATGATCTAACTCTTCTGATTGATTCTGAGTGAGTCAGAGAGTGGATAGGTCTGTGTTTTCCATGCACTTTCACGCTGTGTACCTCAGGAGATGGATGATGCAGCCTTTCTTGAGAGAATGCCCCTCTGTTATGGCTGGGATTCTCATCCAAGCTCCTGACACACAGTCCGCAGGTGCGCTATTGAGCCTTTCATGCTCTTACCAAAAGGTATCAGTGGAAAGGCTGTAGACACAGCCAGAACTTGCTTTCCTCCCTGAAGTGGTCCTTGAATGGTTTGTTGGTGGAAGTATCCGGAGGTTACTTCCGGTCAGGCCACGGAGAATAACAACCAAGTCACCCCACTTTGCAGTGTTCTCCTTCAACAAGTCTGCAAGCATGATGGCTAGGTCACACTCTCATCTGGCCAGTAAATGGTAGGACACATCTGAATTTCAGAGATGTGAAAATGGGAAAAAATGTCTATACTAAAACTGACAAAATAGGTTTATTGGCTCACAAAAGCAAGGAGCCTTGGGGTGCAGCTGATGTCATCTTTTCTTCCGGCCTCTGTCCCACTCCTCTTAGCTTTGCTCACTCTTTGAGGTGACCTCCCTTTTCCCTCTGCAACTGATTTGCCTCCACACACCAGGGGAGAGGACCTCTGATGGTTTCAGGCTCTCCAGCTCAGCCACCTGCTCAGAAAATAAACCTCTGGGTGGGCTTTCTTGGTTCACACGCCCACCCTTCTGACCAAACAAGACTGCAGAGGGATGGGCACCACATGGGACCTGTGTGGTGCATGTGGTCAAGCTTGTATTTGGGACGTGACCCACAGCCCGATTGGCTCAGCATGGGAGGGAGCAGGGATGGTACTCCCCAAGGAAGGACTGGTGGGCAGAACAGAGCAGTACATGCCCACTGTGGTTTAAAGTGCTCTGCATGGCACCAGGTGCCTGGCCACCATTTTATAAACTGTGGCCACCATGATTGCTTCAGCTCAGTAAGTGGTCACTAGTATTAACAATTACTTTTTTCATTTATTAGTTGATGACTTATTGAGCTGCTTTTGTATAAAAGATTCAACCTCTCTGAAATCAAAGTTAAGATTTTGTAAACATATCCCACACCACTGAACCTTTATCAGTCATATCAAGTAAATTATGCCCTTAGATTTAGGTCAAGCTCCCTCTACCCTGTTGGCCACTTCTGCCCACTTGAACACCACTCCAAGGTCATCTGGCAGCACATTAGTCAGGGAGTTGGTTATTTATCCTCCAGATTATAAAGTCCTTGAGGGCATATGCTCTTGACTGGCTTAAGAGTACTGCATGCCTCTCTGTTTCCCATGAAAGCTAGGGTAGGCCCATTTGCTAAACCGGAGTATGGCAGTGTGGCAGTGCACACCTATAGTCCCAGCTACTCAGGTGGCAAAGGTGGGAGGACTGCTTGAGCCCAGTAGCCAGAAGCTGCAGTGAGCTATGGTCGTACTGCTACACTCCAGCCTGGGGAACTGGATGAGACCAAAAAATGAAATGAAGTGTGTCCCTTTTAGACACGCAGACACTTGCTCTTGATTATCCTAAATTCTGGACTTGCTTCATATGTATTTTTCAGGTAGCTTATTTAAAACTCGATGTACCTCTTGTGGCGTTGTGGCTGAGAATTACAGAAGTCCAATTTGTCCAGCTTTATCAGGAAGAGGGTAATTATACCACACTACAGAATAAGTATATGTTGTTTTCGCCTTTCGGTTGAATATAAATGTGAGGAAATTGAACATTCACCAAAGATTCCCATGGATATTTATGAGAAATAAGACTAAATACAAGGCTGTGTGTAGTGGCTTACGCCTGTAATTCCAGAACTTTGGGAGGCCAAGGTGGAAGGATTGCTTGAGTTCAGGAGTTCAAGACCAGCCTGGGCAACATAGGGAGACACCTGTCTCTACCAAAAAAAGAAATACGAAAATTAACTGGGTGTGGTGGCACATGCCTGTAGTCCCAGCTGCTAAGGAGGCTGAGGTGGTTGGGTTATTTGAGCCTGGGAAGTTGAGGCTGCAGTGAGCTGAGATCATGCCACTGTACTACAGCCCGGGTGACAGAGGGAGAGCCTGTCTCAAAAAAAAACAAACAAACAAAAAAGACTAAATACAGCCATGTGATAAAAGAAATCTTTTGCTTACAACTTACAGTGTTAAGTGAAAACCACAGGGTCCTGAACTTGTGCAATATGATCCCAGCTTTGCATTAAAACACACATACACACACACACACACACACACACACACTCACTCTCACATACACACAATGAGTTTGTATATCTATATATAGTTAAAATACAACAAAATGTCAATAAGGAATATCAGGAGTGGTGGGATTATGGGTAATTTTTAATTTCTTCTTTATATCTTTTTGAATTTTCCTACATTTCTATGATGAACATGTGCTATTATTACAATGAGGAAAAAATTTGAGGGCAGACCCAATATTGTGAAAAATTCCACAGAGCCATTTTAAAACAGTGTAAATTGTATATGACTGTATAATATGATTGCAGAGGATACAAACAATGATGATGTATAAAGGCAAACATGAAGCTCCCCGAGCACACCCAGCCACTCCAGCCCTCCCCACACATGAATTCCCTCACTTGCAGTACAACCACTGGTGATTTTTTTTTTCTGAGACAGTGTCTTGCTCTGTTTCCCAGGCTAGAATACAGTGGTATAATCATAGTTTACTGCAGCCTCCACCTTGTGGGCTCAAGCAATCCTCCTGCCTTAGCCTCCCAAGTAGCTAGGACTGCAGGCACGCATCACCACACTGAGCTCATTTTTGTATTTCTAGTAGAGATGAAGTCTCACTGTGTTGCCCAGGCTGGTCTTGAACTTTTGGCCTCAAGCAGTCCTCCCACTTTAGCCTCCCGAAGTGCTGGGATTCTAGGCATGAGCCTCTGTGCCCAGCAGCACTGGAAATCAATGGCTTGGGGGCCTGCCTTCTAATGCTCTTGCAAGTGAGCATGTGTTACTTAGGAGTTTTATACCACATATTTCCAGGCAGATACACAAACTGAGTTATTTTATTTCTTTATTGTTTGATTATGCCAGTAACAATCTTTCTTGTCTAATATTATTAACTTCAGTGCTCCAGAACCTGGAACTCAAGATGCCAGCATCCCAGTTGAGAAACTTCCCCGGTGGGTAAAACACTGATTTGTATTAGTGTTCCAGGTTACGAACAAAAAAAACCAGACATCGAAACCTAAACATGTATTTGGCAAGATGCCTCTTAAACCAAGTGCACAAACGTAAAAACTAGCATTGACGTCTGAGATCAAAAGTGAAAGGACAAAGGATGAACCAAATCAGGATGAAAAAATGATTTCTTTCCAACCCCTTTTTGCTTTGTGTTCCAGCGGGTTCATTTGAGGTTGGGAAAGTTTCTGAAGCCGTTGTGCGACAGGTGGTCATGCAGTGTACAGAAAGCACAGGAGCTCACCTGTGACTGGTCAAATAACATCACTGGCATTATTAAGCCAAGGGACCTGAATAGGAGAGGTTACAGAACTAAACAGAATGTTCATAGACTTAAAAAAAAAAAAAAAAAAAGGAAGATTTTTATGCCAGTTTTTCAAAACCAGACATTAAAACAGCACTTCCATAATCTGTAATTGGATTAGAGGGTTTTTTTTTTTTTTTTTTTTGAGATGAAGTCTCACTCTGTCACCCAGGCTGGAGTGCAGTGGTACGATCTTGGTTCACTGCAACCTCCACCTCCTGGGTTCAAGCGATTCTCCTGCCTCCGCCTCCTGAGTAGCTGGGATTACAGGGGCACTCCACCATGCCCAGCTTATTTTTGTGTTTTTAGTAGAGATGAGGTTTCGCCATGTTGGCCAGGCTGGTCTCAAGCTCTTGACCTCAGGTGTTCTGCCCACCTCAGCCTCCCAAAGTGCTGGGATTACAGGTGTGAACCACCGTACCTGGCCGGAGTAGAGTTTAAAAGCACTTCTAAAAGTATTCCATAGAACATTAATTTAATGTGATGTTGATGGACATTACTTGAAAAAAAACATGTTAGGCACTCAAATATGGAAATATTAGACTAAACAAAGTTAAAATATGTTTGCTTTGCTGCAGGACTTTTCAGAGCATTTAATTCACATTGCTGCCTTCTAAAAAGTGGTTATAATATATATGTTAATACTTCACTGGCTTATTTAACCACAGAACATTTCTTATTTTCCTTAGGGTTTTAATTGCCAAATTTTAAAGTTTTCTTCTGAAGACATAGGGAGACCTGGAGGATTCCTCTGATGTAGGAGATGACTATGGTGAAAATGGTCTTTGGGAGGATGATTTTAGGAGGTGTATAAAAGGTGACCCCGAGGTACGAGGGAGTGAAAGATGAGAGATTTTGGTAATGGACACAGGAGAGCTGGCTACATACTGGGCCAGAGACGTGAACCTGAGACAACATGAAAGGAGGTCATTGATGAAATCGAGGATGCTTGGGGTGGGAGGCAAATATGCGTTCAGTGTGACTCCCAGATCTGGGGAGCTGTGAGTACAAGTGTGAGCATAATGAAGGAACTGGGAAAGCTTAGCTGAAACAGTGTGTCAGCACTTTAAGTATATACAGATAAGATAAAAAATAAGGCCAGTTCAACCTGATGCTTCATACACAAGGCAAGTTTATACAGGCTGGGAGGGAGGGCATAGGGAAAAAGAGGCATTAGAGGTGACCCATCTGGACGTGGCAGCCCCTGGCCTCCCTCCAATCCAGCTGGGCAGACTCAGCTCAGGGTTGGCTAAAGGATCCCATTTTTCCAGGTGTGAAGAAGCAGGCTGCGGGGGCTTGCTGCGACCTCACGTCGTGTGGTTTGGAGAAAACCTGGATCCTGCCATTCTGGAGGAGGTTGACAGAGAGCTCACCTACTGTGACTTATGCCTAGTGGTGGGTCATGTTCTTCCCTAACCCCAAGATGGGACTGGAGTTTGTTGTTATTTTTTCCTTCCCCCTCTCCTCTTTTTCTTCCTCCCTCCCTTGCTTCTTTTCTTCCTACCTTCTCTCCTTCCTCCCTTTCTTCCTTTCCTTAAAATGTATGTTGAGATGTTTTTGTGGTATAATATAAAAAAACTGAGAAACAATGAATGATAATTTCTATTAAAATAGGAAACTATGGGCCAGGCGTGGTGGCTCATAGCTGTAATCCCAGCATTTTGGGAGCCTGAAGCAGGTGGATCATTGGAAGTCAGGCATTCGAGACCAACCTGGCCAATAGGGTGAAACCCCATCTCTATTAAAAATACAAAAAAATGAGCCGGGCGTGGTGGCACACGTCTGTAATCTCAGCTACTTGGGAGGCTGAGGTGAGAGTATTGCTTGAACCCAGGAGGCAGAGGTTGCAGTGAGCCTAGATCGAGTCACTGTACTCCAGCCTGGGCGACAGAGGGAGACTCCATCTCAAAAAAATAAATAAAATAGGAAACTATGCAAGACCCTGTCTTGGGCATCTCAAAGCCTTCTCCCCGAGCCCCAACAAAAAAAAGAACATGCTGTTGGTTTTTAAACTAATATATGCTCATGATTAAATTTAATTGAGAATATGCAAAAAAAAAGTATCACATTATAAAGAGGAAATTTCCCATATTTCTGAAATCGCCCGTAATTCTGCTATCCAGAAATAGTTACTGTTAGCAGTTGAGTATGTTTTCTTCTGGACCAGGGGTGAGCAAACAGCAGCCTTTGGGTCAAATTGGGTCTGCTACTTGTTTTTGTAAATAAAGTTTTATTGGAACTCAGCCACACTCATTCTTCTGCACAACTGTCTATGACTACTTTCAAACTATAGTGGCAGAGTTGAGTACTTGTGACAGAGACTGAATGGCCTGCAAAGCCTGAAAAATTTACTGTATTGTCCTTTTCAGAATAAGTTTGCCCCCCTCTGGACTAAACCTTTTCTTATGCAGATGTACACGTATTAATTAAAATTCAAAACCCAATTCATGACATATGTTCTATTTGGAAACGAGTCACCCAGCAGTTCACTTAGCATATTCCATGTCAGTACATCTAAATCAATATCATCTTTCAGTTGACTGCATGGTGTTTTATATGGATAAGGAATGATATATTTAGCTGATTCTCTATTGCAAGCCATTTGGGCTATTTCAAATTTTGATATTTTAAGCAGTGCTATCATGAATATCCTTACATAGACATCTTAGCATGCTCTTCAAATGATTTCCTTAGGACACATTTTCTAAAAGTGGGATTAAATTGACAAATTGTATGCGTATTTCCAAATTTTCTTGACATGTCTTTAAAAGCAGAGGTACTTTCTTGTGGTGTGTATTCATTCAGCCAGTATTTAAAGAGTTCTTCCCAGTGTCAGAAGAGTATCACTGTTGATGATGGATCGTTAAATGAAAAAAGCTGGTTTACAAAACAGGTCATGGTCGTCTCCTCCCTGAAAAGAATGTTCATAAGCAAATATTTATAAGAGAAAACCTAAGAGGACATACATGAAAATGTTAACAGTGGTTATCTTGGAGTAAGACTATGGTTGACACTTCTGTTTTTTCTTCGTATTTTCTACCTTTAACAAAAAAATAGAAAATATGTTTTAAAAAGTTATGGATCATTTGCATAACTGTATTTTATTTATTTATTTATTTTTGAGATGGAGTCTCACTCTCTCACCAGGCTGGAGTGCAGTGGCTTGATCTTGGCTCACTGCAACCTCCGCCTCCCAGGTTCAAGTGATTCTCCTATCTCAGCCTCCCGAGTAGCTGGACTACAGGCATGCACCACCACGCCCAGCTAATTTTTGTATTTTTAGTAGAGACGAAGTTTCACCATGTTGGCCAGGATGATCTCAATCTCTTGACCTTGTGGTCCACCTGCCTGGGCCTCCCAAAGTGCTGGGATTACAGGTGTGAACCAGCACACCCAGCTTTGCATAACTTTAAAAAGCAGAAACAAAACCAGAATTACCCCCAAAATATGTTGATGGAGTCATTTCTCTGTCACTCTTTTCACAACCCTCCTTTTCATGTCACACATTCTTCTCGATTCTAGTGATTGATCAAAGGACACCTCTTAACTTTCCCTTGTCCCTTGGACACTCTGTTTTATCCTATACGGTTTGGCTTTTCTCACACCTACAACCACAGAACTGCCTGAGTTTATGTAAGGTTTTCTGAAAAAATGTTCCTTCTCCTTGTCGTGTGGCCCTTTGCGCATCTCCGTGTGCTTGCCTTGTAGGTGGGCACTTCCTCTGTGGTGTACCCAGCAGCCATGTTTGCCCCCCAGGTGGCTGCGAGGGGCGTGCCAGTTGCTGAATTTAACATGGAGACCACCCCAGCTACGAACAGATTCAGGTACCAGTATACCCTGATGGGAAAGGGAGATGTGGGAGGCAGGTGCAGACATGGTCCTCTCAACATAGTTGACCTACTCCCCTAATTTTTAAAAAAGACACAGGGTTTATGTTTTGTTTTTTGTTTTTTGATCTGCAATTGCTTTTATGGAAGAACAAAATCATTTATTATAGACTAAGGTGGGTAGCTGTCACTGTACGTGAAATTTGCTGTGGGACTTTGTTTACGTTTTGAAAACTCTTCTTTGATTGCTTAGGCTTTGCTTTCCCTTACATCTTTAAGCTAGATTTAGTGATGGCCTTTAGTTGTAAGTTACCCAGATGCTCCATAAGTGAGCCTGGGAGATGCCCTTGCAGAACCTCATCACCTGCCGTTCTCACTGGGAGGCCACCTGGCAGATTTCCCCTTTGGTCTAATTGCCAAGGTTATTTGTATCTGTGGCCATACTATGACACTGATCCTGCTTCCCAGGTTTTGGTGGAAAATGTAGATCATCATAGTGTACATTTTTAGTCTTATTCCGGGGTCTGTTTTAGGTCTTCACCCTTGTTCTGTCTTTTTTTTTCTTGAGACAGAGTCTTACTCTGTCACTCCGGCTAGAGTGCAGTGGCGTGATCTTGGCTCACTGCAACCTGTGCCTCCCAGGTTTAAGTGATTCTCCTCAGCCTCCTGAGTAGCTGGGACTACGGGCATGTGCCACCACTCCTGGCTAATTTTTGTATTTTTTTTAGTAGAGACAGGGTTTCACCATATTGGCCAGGCTGGTCTTGAACTCCTGACCTCGCGATCCACCTACCTTGGCCTCCCAAAGTGCTAGGATTACAGGTGTGAGCCACCAAGCCCGACCCCTTGTTCTTTTTTCTCACCCCTACTTTTTTTACCTTTACTTCTAATTCTTGTCCATCTAGTTAATTACTTTTGAATAAGTTAAAATATAAATAAGTAGTAAATGAATATAAATAAAATAGAAAACTTCATTGAAACATCTTATCATTATTTTAATCAACAGTTTCCAACCTTGACTGCATTTTTTAAAAATACTGATGCCTGGGTGCCACCTCATGAAATTTCAGTGTTATTGCTCTGAGTTGCAGCCCAGGCATCATCATTTTGGTAAGCTTCCTAGGTGATTCCATTGTGCAGCCAGGATAGGAACCACTCTTCAAAGTCTTTGCTGGGATTTAAAAAAAAAAAAAGAAAAAGGGCCACAGACACTTAAGTAGACTCCTCCTCAGGTGAGTGAGCGGGCTCTGGGCCTCTTCTTTTCCATGTGTCTTTTTGAGTAGCTACACCAGTGTTCTTGATCCATAGTTCTTCATTTGTGCATAAGTAGTAGGAACTAAGAAGACAGCCTTTAAAAAAATTGCCTCCTACGCAAAACTTATACTGTGAAAACTACAGAACATTGCTGAAAGAAATAAAGGCAGCCTAAATGAATGGAAACATATCCCATGTTCATGGATTGGACCACTTAATATGATTAAGATGGTTGTGCTCCCCAAATTGATCTATGAGCTCAATTAACTCTCCCTATCAAAATCTCAGCTGGCTTTTTGCAGCAGTTAATTGAAAAGATTAACCTAAAATTCATATGAAAATGCAAGGGACCCAAAATAGCCAAAACGAAATGAAAAATGAAGTTGGAGAACTCATACTTCCCAATTTCAAAACTTACTACAAAGTTACAGTAATCAAGACAGTGTGGCACTGGCATAGGATAGATGTATAGAATCTGTGGAATAGAATTGAGAGTCCAGTAAAAAACAAAACAAAACAATAAAACAGACCACATTAATGGTCAATTGATTTTCGAAAAGAGGGTCAAGCCAATTTGATGAAATGCAGTCTTTTTCAAGAAATAGTGCTGGATACCATTATGCAAAAGAATGAGGCTGGACCCTCTGTCACACCATACACAAAAAATAACTCAAAATGGATCATAGACTTAAATGTAAAAGCTGAAGTATAAAATGAAAAAGAAAATATAGGAGTAAGTCTTTGTAACCTTGGGTTAGTTAAGGCTTTCTTAGATATGACACCAAAAATGCAAGTAACATAAGAAAAATGGATAAATCGGACTTTATCAAAATTTAAAACTTTTATACTCCAGTAGGTATCATCAATTAAGTACAAAGACAACCCATAGAATGGGAGAAAATATTTGTAAGTCTAATATTTGATATTTGATAAGGGATTTGTATCAAGAATATGTAAAGAACTCTTAAAACTATAAAAAAGACAATCCAGGGGAGAGATCCAAGATGGCCGACTAGCAACAGCTCAGGAATGTAGCTCCCAGTGAAAGCGCAGAGAACCAGTGGACGCCGCACTTTCCGACGAATTTTTGTTGCCCACAGAACTCGAGATTCCCGGCAGAGAAGCCACACGGGTCGCCAGCGCAACTCTTTTGGCCGGCGCGGCTCTTTTGCCGGCGCCCGGCGCGGCACTTCCCAGTGCAGAGTATACAGGACAGACGGGCTCGGCTGGTCCCATCCCCACAAGGAAAACAGCAATTGGAAGCGCTGAGGACTGGGAGTTTCACAGCAAGCACAGCGAACCCGGGAAGGTCTAGCTCTGAGGGGAACGGGCATCCGCCAAAGGAAAACTAAGAAACCAAAAAACTTCATCACCGGGCGGAGAGAGATCCAAAATGGCCGCGTAGCAGCAGCTCGGGATTGTGGCTCGCGGTGAGGGCGCAGAGAGCGAGTGGACGCCGCAGTTGCAGACGAATATTTGATGCCCACGGACTGTGAGATTCCCGGCGAGGGAGCCACACGGGTCGCCAGCGTGACTCTTTTGGCCGGCGCGGCGCTTCTCGGTGGGGAGTATACGGGACTGGGTGGTGCCCTTTTAGTTGGGCTCCGCTGGTCCCATCCCCACAAGGAGAACAATAATTGGAAGCGCTGAGGACTGAGAAGCACAGCTGAACCCGGGAAGGCCCAGCTCTGTGGGGAAGGGGCGCCCCCCGAAGGAAAACTAAGAAACAGAAAAAACTTCATCACCAACAAGCCAGACGTCCACTCAGAGACCCAATCTGAAAGTTGGCAATTACAAAGACGACAGGTGGATAAATCCACAAAAATGGGAAGAAACCAGTGCAAAAAGGCTGAGAACACCCGAGATCAGAATGCCTCTCCTCCTACCGGGGATCGCAGCTCCTCATCAGCAAGAGAACAAGGCTTGACTGAGGATGAGTGTGATGAACTCACAGAATCAGGCTTCAGAAGGTGGATAATAAGAAACTTCTGTGAGCTAAAAGAACATGTTCTAACCCAATGCAAAGAAACTAAGAACCTTGAAAGAAGATTTAACGAAATGTTAACGAGAATGGACAACTTAGAGAAGAACATAAGTGAATTGATGGAGCTGAAAGACACAACAAGAGAACTTCGCGAAGCATGCACAAGTTTCAGCAGCCGAATTGACCAAGCAGAAGAAAGGATATCAGAGGTCGAAGATCAACTCAATGAAATAAAACGAGAAGGCAAGATGACAGAAAAAAGCGTAAAAAGGAATGAACAAAGTCTCCAAGAAATATGGGACTACGTCAAAAGACCTAATCTACGTTTGATAGGTGTACCTGAATGTGACGAAGAGGACGAATCCAAGCTGGAAAATACTCTTCAGGATATTATCCAGGAAAATTTCCCCAACCTAGCAAGGCAGGCCAATATTCAAGTCCAGGAAATACAGAGAACACCACGAAGATATTCCTCAAGAAGAGCAACCCCAAGGCACATAATCGTCA